>JBBPQZ010000197.1:0-21229 GCA_038092795.1 Boletus rubissimus
GAAACCTTTGGTGAACATGGTGACGTCAAGAGTGTTCGTGTACCTACAGATCGCGATACGGGAAAACCGAAAGGATTCGCATATGTGGAGTTCAGTGAAGTTGGAGCCGCGAAAAAGGCTCACACAGCGCTTCAAGGTTTTGAGCTCGACGGCCGGTCAATCAGGTTGGACTTTTCGCAGCCCCGTGATAGTGCTGGTGGTCGCGGGGGTGGACAGGTACGTTCATTCACGGGGTTTTCAAGTATACGCACATCGAAAACTATTACAGGGAGGTCGGGGAGGTTGGGGACGTGGAGGGTTTGGTGGCGATCGTGGAGGATTTGGTGGCGATCGTGGCCGCGGGGGTGGCCGCGGGGGTGGTCGCGGTGGTGGTCGCGGTAGTCGCGGTTACGGAGATAGAGGCGGAAGGGGAAGGGGACGAGGCGGGCGGACAGGCGGTATTACACACTTTGAAGGCCAGAAGATTACTTTTGATTGATTGCATCCTATCATTTACTGGTCAAAATTCGCTCTCGCATCTACCTATGTAGTGCTTGTGCATACTCTACTTCCACTGGGCATGCAGAATGTCGCACCATACTCGATACAGGTGATCGTCCGCATAAATAATCAGATTCGATACAACATCGCATTTAGTGTTGACCCAGCTTCCCCTCCTGTATTGCCATTCTTATGGGGTTCCGACTGAGAGTCCCCGTCTTCTCTAGCCGTTCGAAAAGTACAAATAACTTCTCAGCCTCCTGCTCCTTCTCCTCGTCGGTCATAGGGATAGGTTCGAGCTCTTTCTCAATCGTTCCAGTGATTGGATTGATGGGGAAGCCTGCGGCGGTGATCGTAGGCGCCCCGGATGTACTCGATCTTGCTGGCACCGAGGCCATTCCCTTTTGGAAGAGGAACCCAGCGACATTTCCATAGCCAAGATATCCCGACAGGGTCGTGGCTGATATTACCGCACTCAGCAGAAAGGATTAATAGCAGACGTGTCCGGCTCACCGTCACAATCACACATCGCAAAAAACATTTCTCCACAAAGCCTGTTCAGTCGGCTGTGGTACACGCTCTGTAGGAGACGCAGACATCTGCCTAAAAGATCGGACCGTGTCTCCAACGGTTCGGTTCGATCCAGGCTGGGTGGGATAAACCAATTCCTCATCCGAACTTTAACTTCCTCATCTCCGAGGCAAAAGCGTGTGATGAGGATAAGAAGAGGGGAAACTAAATCGTCCAAGGTTTCCCCGTCTGGCAATCGACTCCGAATGCTAGGATGATCGGAGTTAATGTCCCCAGGCATGAAGTAAGCAAACGTCGCATCCAGCAATTCAAACGCGCGTAGCGCAGAGTCCTGATGCGTTGATGTGGAAGAGCGGGATAACGAGCGTCGTCCTGCTGATAAAACGGAGGATGCACGCTCGAATAACCGTGATTTTGTTTCTTTGAAACTAGTATGAGTATCGCGGCTGTTTGAACCAGCTGATGATGAGCTTGCGGAATCAGGAAGTGTAGGTACTGAGGGGTGCTTCCCAAACCAGAGGTTTCGATTAGTCGGAAGGATAGGGACTGTTATCAGAGAATGGATGATGTGGGGCAACGGTGTTTCCAACGGGTTGGTGGAGGTATGGTTGGAATGGAAGGCACGAAGAAGTGGTGGCAGAAGACTGAGAAGATTCAGCTGAGCCGACAGCTAAATGAAGGGGGCTCTACCTGTCTAACCTAGCGCTCCAATAATCACCCATAACCTTGTCGACAGTGGAGATTGTAACCTCGGGGCTCTGAACTTCACATTCGACGAGCTGCGAAACAAATCGGTACAAACATAAGCCATACAACGTGTCACACACTTTAGGATAATGAACGCAGAGATTGAATATTAGCTTGAGCAAATCTGTGATGGCATCCTTAGCAGCGGGGTTTTCTTCTTTCATCAATTCGACGAGGTCGTCCAGTTTGCTTCCAATTATATCGATTGCGGTCCCAGAACCAGGCACATCAGGTCGCTTGTGTTCGACCAGCCATTGGATGAACGGTACAGCGGAAGATACAGCAGCAGTACAGAGAAAGAGAATTCTGGAGGCAAGAAAGACGTGCTCCGTAGAGGATTTCTGTGCATTGTTGTGAGAGGGAAAGACGATCAAGTAAAGGAGATCTGACCTGAAGTAAGTCGATGCAGACATTGCCACCGTCGACTTCGGGGCCGACAAAGGTGACACGAGAGGGTTCGTTGAGAAGGATGGTGTTTGCGACACAACGTAATGCATCATTCTGCGGAGAGTTGTCGATTTTGGTGGACAACTTCAACAGACAGCGAAGATTTGATGGTGTGCCAAGGATGTTTGCCACTTCTGGTGTGGAGCCGAGCCCCTTGAGGGTGCTGAAGGCTCGAGGTGCGTCTGAGACAGAGATGGGTCAGGACGCAGAGACGGTGGGAAGAGAGGTGGACGAACCATCCTTGGAGAGGCGAGATATGGTGTTATCAAGGAGAACGGCCCTAAGATCGTCGAGTATTAGCTGGGTCAGGGTTTTCCTAGAACCGGGGTCGAGTTGATTCGCTGTTAGGGCTGGAAATTGATGAGCATGGCGCGGGTGGTAACCAGGACAACAGCATCATACCGAGGAGGATGGCAATGAAGGTGGCAGACGCCTGGTCTCTGGACGTGGAAGTCGAGAGGGCTTTGTACTGATGAAGTACTTGACTCATGGCCGGATAACCACTGCAGATTGTATCAAGTTCAGAGCGTTAGTAGTCATGCGACGCAGTAGTAATCAGTGAGCCGCCTTGTGTCTCACAATAGCTATTGTCATCCACACAGCCTCGATTTCGGAAGGGTCGGGACGCGTCTCTATTTGGCAATGCCCTTCAATCCTAACAAGGACAAACACGCCCCAACACCGCCTCCACTCCACGGCAGCCGGATTTAGACATTCCCACTAAGCCTCGAACATGTCTCTCTCTGCAAGAGCCCATAAGCCGCTCATCAGCTTCGTAGGAAAGCGCATATGGCCTTCGTGTGCGTGTACTATCTTGTCCGTGTCGACACGTCTTCGTACTCACTCGGCAACAGCACTCGCACCGGCTCACCCGCATCCGGCGGCGCCACCCGAGTATCGCAAGACATTCTCCGGCATCCTTCAGCAGACACCGAACAATACTAGGATAACTGAACAGCCATCCTTCCGAGACTTTTGGGATGCGCCAGCTCGCTTTTGGCGACCAAAGCACCACGAACTGCAAGAATTCGAAATCGATGCCATTCAGGTATGCGCAATGTCACCATCATTCCGAAAGACGTTGACAATACACCCAGAGCGGTGGTGCTTCACTGCTCTGACATTTACTTTGAAATATAACATTGTGATTGCGTCTGATACCTCTACATCCGATGTGCAGTTCCACGGATCAATCTTTCTCCGCGTATGCCAACAGGTGTTCCTCCACTTCAGCCTCGTCCATCACTCGCCACTTTCCCCTCGTTTTAGGATTTTCTTCGTCTGCCGTAGACACGATTCCAATCTCTATTTCTCCCGGCTTGTAATCCGTTGCGTGAACTGTCGACATAGCCTCAATCGCAATCTATGGGAACATCAGCTTTGTAGTGTTGCTCGTCCGTATCAGCGCACCTCGATGACCTCCGCCCGACTGAGCTTCCTGCCCGCGGTAGCAGCATCATCACCACCCCTTCCATTGTCCAGCTTCTTCCACTTCTTCTCCAAGTGGTTCATCGCCTCTTGTTGTTTCTGGCCAGCCGCTGTCGCATGGAAACCTACAAAATAGCCAGCGGGGTCAAGTTTGAAGCACTGGGGCCCATACTCAGGGTCGATACCAATCAGGATCATCGCTATGATAGGTGGTTCAGCAGGAGCTCCCTGTGGCACTAACGAGCTGCTTACAGATCCCCAGTGGTCTCATCGCGGCTTTTTGGGTATAGACTTGATTGATATTTGCCAACCGTCGCGCCAGTGCGTCGGGAGTGATCTCGTACCCATATTTGTATCTCCATTCTGCAGCCTCTCGCTGAGCGCGATATACTTGCGCTTTTGCATCAGCTGAGAGTGCGTGTGAGAAATTATCAGCAAGTGACTGTCGTGAGCCGCACCGATTAGACCAATCATAACACATCCAATAGTTGGGGTAATGCTAAAGAGATGTGTGACAGAGGCCGCATCAATAAGTTTATCCTGCTCTGCAATAAGTATTGGGAGTGTACTGATCGGTTCGAAACCACATACAGGGACTTTTTTCTGTGTGATGACGACCGAAGTATCCTTACCCCTCACCGAGACAGCTGTGTGTCCGGAGCCAGAGATGGCCTTGAATGCATATTCTTTGCATGTTCACGTTAACTCTGACTGTCTGGTTGTCACCGAATACATGAAAAACATACCAACTTGATACAGCCGTCCTTCTGGAGAGAAAACGGTGAGATATCTGTCGTAGGATGTTCTTGACATTGCCGTGCGTAAGGAGGAGAGCTCAGACGCGACGCGCAAGTGCAATCTAAGCGTCACACATCGTGACTATGTCGTCACGTCGCGTGACATGATCTCGACCTTGATATTATCCATTGCCTACTAGCACTAGACTCACCTGCATGGTTCTGCACGGTTCTGCACATCCACCATGAAGGAATCTGTTTCTATACAGGCTCCGAAAGTCATGCAAGTACATCTGTGTGATAATTTTGGATACGTACTGACATATTCTCAGCAAGCAGCTCCAGTTTAGTATCTTGAATGCTCAGGACACCGTAAAGTTAGCCGAGTTCCAGGTCACTCACCGCGACCTGTACACACCCATCGATCGACTGCCCGTCAAGGATGGAGTCCTGGACCGACGTCTTGTAGGTGTCTGCTGCTGGTCGTGGATTGAACCGTCATTCATCCAAGACCTCAGGGCACAACGGAGAAGAATGCTTTCTGCGAAACCTGCGGATTAAATTCCGTGGACTGTGTCGGACACTACGCATACATCAAGTTGGTTGTTCCGGTCTTCCACATCGGTTATTTCAAGCATACGATTGCCATACTGCAATGCATATGCAAAGTAGGTGCCATGATATCTTGAAGTATCACTCTGATCACGCCTTTCAGACCTGTGCGCGCGTTTTGCTCGAGGAGCCTGATCGACGTACTTTCCTTAAACGCTTTCGTCGCCCAAATCTCGAAAATGTACATCGCCAGGCACTGTGTAAAACTGTTAACTCTATGGCACGGAAAGTCATATATTGCCCGTACTGTTCCGCCACCAACGGGGCCGTCAAAAAAGCTGGTGCCTTAAGGATCATACATGATAAATTCAGGGCAAAGAAGACGGTCGACGAGATGGAAAAGTGGAAACGCACGTTCGCGCCCGCCGTGGAAGCGCAGAAAGAGCTTGGAATGTATCTCAATAAAGCAGTTCACGAGGACCTCAACCCATTGAAAACGGTCGATCTCTTCAAGAGGATATCGGATGAGGTATACTCGCTGCGATTTGCCACCCCAAGCGACGCTCACAGTTCATACTTAGGATTGTGAACTACTTGGTCTCAAACCTGAGTTTGGTCGACCGGAAGAATATATCTGGCAATACATCTCTGTTCCTCCCGTTTGTATCCGCCCGTCAGTTGCGCAGGATGGCGCTTCAAATGAAGATGATCTCACCGTAAAACTTACGGAAATAGTATTTACCAACGCCCTTATAAAACAAGGTCTCTCCAAGGGTGCTCCAACTGCACAGTTCATGGTGTGTGTATTTCGGTGTGGTTGATTGAGTTCTGATTTTATTACGTCCAGGAACACTGGGAATTCCTGCAGCTTTCTGTTGCGATGTATATTAACTCAGAGCTGCCTGGAGTTCCGTCTCAGGCTGGCCAGAAGCCCATGAGGGGTTTCGTACAACGATTGAAGGGAAAGCAAGGTCGTTTTCGGGGTAACCTCTCGGGAAAGCGTGTTGACTTCTCCGGTCGTACTGTTATCTCGCCCGATCCCAACTTGCGTATCGACGAAGTCGCTGTCCCAGAGCGAGTTGCTAAAATCTTGACCTACCCAGAGCGTGTCACACCCCACAACATAGAAGTCCTTCGGCAAGCGGTCCGGAATGGCTGCGACCTTCACCCTGGTGCAAATTATGTCACAGCAGGCAGCAGCGGTTTCAAGAAGTACCTAAAATTTGGAAGTCGAAATGCGATCGCAGACACCTTGCGCGTCGGGGACACTGTAGAAAGGCATATCACTAATGGGGACATTGTTCTCTTCAACCGTCAGCCTAGTCTACACAAGGTAGAGTTACTCGAAGTTGCTCTGTCTGTTTGCCTCACACCCCGTGCTTAGCTCTCTATCATGTGCCATCGGGCACGTATACGACCGTGGCGATCATTCCGTCTTAATGAATGTGTTTGTGGACCCTACAACGCCGATTTTGATGGTGACGAGATGAACCTTCGTAGGGGTTTCGACGCAGGGTTACTGTTCATCTGGCTCATTTAGTTGACAGACGTACCGCAAACCGAAGAAGCGCGAACAGAAGCGCTAGAACTCATGAGCGTCAAGCATAATCTTGTGACCCCTCGAAATGGCGAGCCCGTCATTGCAGCCATCCAGGACTTCATCACCGCCTCATATCTCATGACGAAGCGCGATGCCTTCTTTGACCGTCGTCAATTCACCCAAATATGTTGTTACTTTGCAGACGCGGATCTCCACATTGATATACCACCTCCTACGATTTGGAAACCTGTCCGCCTATGGACCGGGAAGCAAATTTTCAACGTCCTCATGCGCCCGAACAAAAAGTCGCAGGTTCTTGTCAACGTCGAGTCAAAATGTAATAGGGTGGACGATCCGAGGGCGGACTGTTACGCCATGAAACCACTTCCGGATCTCTCTCCCAACGACGGGTGGCTTGTCGTCGTGAACAGCGAAATCATGTGTGGGGTCATGGATAAGGCGACTGTCGGGAGTGGAAAGAAGAAGTCAATATTTGGTGTGATATTACGCGATTATGGTTCGCACGAAGCAGCAGCAGCCATGAATCGCGTTGCAAAACTATGTGCCCGATGGCTCGGTAGGGTTGCTCCTTGGTCTGGAGGGATTGTAAATGTTGACACCCCCAACCAGCCAACTTCGGATTCTCCCTCGGTATCAATGATGTCATCCCAGGGCCCAAATTACGAGCCATGAAGGAGAAAAAAGTAGAGGCGGCTTACGCCGAGTGCGTTGACCTCATCGCGAAAGCAAAGAAGGGATTGCTGGAGAATAAGCCAGGTTGTAACCAGGAACAAACCCTCGAAGCACTCATATCCGCCGTTTTGTCCAAGGTCCGTGACGAGGTCGGAAAGGTATGCATGGAAGAACTCAGTCGCCACAATGCCCCTTTTATCATGGCTACTTGTGGATCGAAAGGTGAGCGGGATGGAACACGCGGTCGATGCATTCTAATCCGGTATGGATGACAGGTTCCGTCATCAACGTCTCGCAGATGGTTGCTTGTGTTGGACAGCAGATTATTTCTGGAAAACGTGTTCCAGATGGTTTCCAGGACCGTTCACTCCCGCACTTCCCCAAGAAATCTAAAGAGCCGCCCTCAAAGGGTTTCGTTCGGAACAGTTTCTACACCGGCCTTTTGCCCACGGAGTTTCTATTCCACGCCATCTCCGGACGCGAAGGTCTGGTGGACACTGCTGTCAAGACGGCCGAAACTGGGTACATGCAACGACGTTTGATGAAAGCTTTGGAGGACCTCACCACACAGTACGACCTCTCTGTCCGTAATTCCGCAGGGGGAGTCGTACAATTCAAATACGGAGATGACGGGCTTGATCCAGCTTGCCTTGAAGGAGATGCCCAACCAGTAGAATTCGAGCGATCCCTGAAACACGCATTGGTATACACACATTTTATTCGTACTGCACAAAGGACTAGAGCTGATTCAAAATGTAGTTAGTCCGGGGGAGAGATGGCCGTCCTCTGTTACCCTTCGAGATCCTTGAGGTCATGGATCGTGAACTGGCCACACCGAAATTCACCAACGAATGTACCGCTGCTTACATAGCTACGATCCGTGCTTTCATCGCGGATGGTATCGTCAACCATCTTGCAAGGATAAGGAAGGCTCACGGCATGTTCGAAGCCCTACAGCGTAATGATGAATGGGATGCCGACACTGATCTTTCCCTGGGAGCAACTAGTATGCCGTCTCACTCTTTCTGAGTTGTGAATGTTCTCATCTTCTGCTCAGGGGCCGACAAAGCAATTGTGGATAACATGACCAAGGTCACAGAATCGCAATTACTCCGCTTCCTACATTTTTGCTGGGTAAAGTATGTCAAAGCCAGAATCGAACCGGGTATGTGACTCGAAATCCAGTACTAGAGCACAACATCTGATTGGCTCTAGGCTCTACCGTCGGTGCTGTCGGCGCGCAGTCCATCGGTGAGCCAGGGACGCAGATGACTCTAAAGACTTTCCACTTTGCTGGTGTCGCATCTATGAACGTCACCCTAGGAGTGCCTCGTATCAAGGAAATCATAAACGCAGCCAAACTTATCAGCACCCCCATCATCAGTTGCAAACTGGTTACACGCAACAGCGAACCCTCGGCTCGCATTGTCAAGGGCCGTCTTGAAAAGACGCACCTCGGTGATGTAATTCACCTTCACTAAATCCCGTATACGACCCCCTAATTGTCTGTACAGGTCGCCGCCGTCCTAGAAGAGGCATGGGCGCCAGAGTATACATATATTGGAATCATTGTAGACATGGACGCCATCAAGAAGTTGCAGGTTAGTATTGCTGTTCAGCTGTGCAATGCGTGGAACTCACGGAAATCGTATAGTTGGAGATGACATTGGACGACGTCAAATGGGGGATCGTCAATGCTAAGAAGCTCAAGGTCAAGCAAGAGGTAGGTACCTCGATTTCTAACGTTCTGAATTCAAACGTGGTGCACCTCAGTCTATCACCGTCATTCCTCGTCGGAACCGACTGCGTCTCTACGTTGATGGACCCGATAAATACTATCGACTACGCGAACTCAAGCGATTATTACCCGAAGTAGTTGTCAAGGTAATTCCTCGAACAGTCGTATTGGTACTCACTCAAATGACTTCACGCTCAAGGGCGTTCCCTCCATCGAGCGTGCAATCATCAACATCAAAGAAAAAGATGATTCTAAAGGCAAGAAAGGAGACAAAGAATTACTTGTAGAAGGGTACGGTCTTCAAAAAGTCATGACGACGGAGGGTGCGTATCTCCCCTCAACATCGGCGATATCAACGCATAGTAAGGTTAGGTATCGTCGGTGAACACACGACATCCAATCATGTCATTGAGACTGCCCAAGTTCTTGGTATTGAGGCTGCACGTCGGACGATCATCAACGAAATCCAGTTCACTATGTCAAGTCACGGAATGAGTATTGACCCTCGACATGTCATGCTCCTCGGGGATGTTATGACTTATAAGGTAAAAAATCGCTGCGAAGCTTCATGATCTTTCTAAATATAATATTCATACAGGGTGAGGTTCTGGGAATTACTCGATTCGGTGTGGCGAAGATGAAGGACAGCGTGATGATGCTTGCCTCGTTCGAGAAGACGACCGATCATTTATTCGACGCCGCTGCCTTTGGAAAGAATGATAGCATCTCAGGTGTCTCTGAAAGCATCATCATGGGTAATGCGGCTGCAAATTGTGGAACGTCGATGTACAGTCCAGTCTTTCGGCTCAACGTACATGATGGCTGATTGGTGATCTAGGCCTGCCTTGTTCTTACCCCTACCTAATATCCCGAAACCGCGAAAACTGTTGTTTGAGGGGGCACTATAAGCATTGGTTTTGTGACATTAGCTGCCGAATATCCGTCGTCGAATCCGTCATTTCTCTACTTATCATAATTAACTCGAAGCACGCGCAAAAGCATTATCATGTATATCAGATACAGGATCTCCCGCAATTACAGTACCGATCACCCATATCATCCCCGCGTTCGCGATGTTGCTCGACCGATTCGTAGTACCATCTCACCACTTGCATTTAGTTGTCTAGTATCTTTGTATTCATTCCATGTGTACCGTCAGACGATGATGTTCTGCTGCTGAGTTGTTACCACCATCCGACTAGTTATATGCCTCGATAAGACTGTATATCGTGTGCCGTACAGACAAGTCTACGGCATGTGAGATCTAATTCCAAGGCAAAGCATCTGTATGGGTATCGCAAAGTTGTCCTGAAGTGAGAAATCCTGAATTTAACGAGTCTCTTCGCAGAAGTTCATCAAAGAAGCAATAAACAGGTACGGCGGGAGAAACACCAAAATCCAAGCAAGACATTAAACGCTCGCCTCCGTCCGGTGCTGTTGTTTCTCCCTTGGCATATCATCCAAGTTACGTGTACTTGCAAATTCATCTAGACCCGTGAGCCCAAGGCCCGTAACAGCTGAGGGCCCGCCTGGTTCCGTCGCGCCTTGCTCATGTCTGTGTCTCGTGCGTCCGCGTCCGCGACTCGTTCGAGTCGAACCGTGACCATGATCTCCATCACGTCCGTGGCTCGTTCTGCGTCCCCTCTGACTCCCTCTGGCTCCCAGTGCATCATCTTCCGCTATGTCTGGCATTCCGCTCCCCACGATCGTCCTCCTGAACAGCATATTTTCCGTGGTCCTTCCGTAGTTGTGCAACGTTTTCACGATTGCGGCGAGGTAGAGCAACCCGAGGAAAAACAGTGCGGAAACCGCCATCCTTGGACCTATTGCAGCGGTGGGACTAAGAAGTGGAGGGGAAGCAGGATCCGCTGAACTCCCATATCGCCAAACGAATGCGAGGATGGCAATGATGAAGAAGATCATGGACCTATTTCGCCATTTGCAGCAAGGGGACAGCAATTGGGAGGGTTCACGAGATGAAGGGTGAGAGAACCCAAGCAAGTAGTCGTGAGTTACGAATTATCCAATGAGCGCAGGACGCACCAAGCAAGCCAGACAGCGGGCATAGCCAGCAGCACCCATACATTCCACAAAATGAACGTTGTGGTTCTTGCCGCTTCCTATGGACGAAAGAGAGGTGAGGGAGAAAAAAAGAAGATAATAATTTACGCCTACTTCAGCCCACCTTGTTGCCTTGAACATGCTCCTCATCGTCCCGAACCTAACAATATATATACACCCATACGATAGACTCATCAAGGCTGAGGTCAACGAAAGGAGCGCAGCCGTTCTGATAACTGGATCGTTCGCCATTACCTGACTTTGGAACATCGAGATGATAGCTCTGCCATTGAATACAATGAGTATCATTAAATGCTCGCAATAGGGGAAGAAATGGATACCGACGAATGGAGCAATGCAGAGACAAGATTCAACGTCTTCCATTCACGCAACAAAGAATCGATAAAAGCTTCCCAAGATTGTTTGAATCTGACCAACGCAGGAGAAACGTTGGTACTCGTCCATTCATCGGGGAAAGGCAGAACGGGAGCGGGGTGATAGTGAGCGCCGGGGGGTATAGGGCTCGACCTGACTATCCGTTGTTGTTCTTGCTGCTGGCGAGAACTGGAATATGAGTCGATCATCCGTTCTAGATCTGGTTTGCTGAGCTGAGCATCTTCATACACCTTCGCGATCCGTGAAAAATATAAGGAAGGGATACGAAGAAGCAAGTGCAAGTAGATTTGCCTAGGAAGTGTGTCCAGGGTGAAATAGCGAGCATCCCGAAGGAAGGAAAAAAAACGGTCTTTAGGACTACAATGCAAGGGTGTGATACAGCAGAAGGGATTTTCCTCGCACGTTGGGTCGAGTTGGAGGCGATTCTCGATGTCAGGACTGTAGAAAGAAAGACGGCGGAGACGGGTGCGGAGACGGAAGGGGTCAACAGGAACGAAGGCATCTTCGTGGGTGCGGTGGAATGGGGACCAACCGAAGTGGCGTAGGGGGGATGTCGCTCTGGAATGAGGAGCGGAGGCAGTTGGAGGAGATTCGTGGCCGGGCTTCTTTGGGGAGTTAGCAGTCCCTGCCAAGCGCACGACTGAAGGGGGTCGGATATGATCACTTGAATGGTTCATTCTTGTAACTGTAGAGTCAATCCCTCGGGCGATCTGTGAGACAGCTTTGTGAAGAAGGGGGTGGATGTGGACTTTCGCGCGAGGGCTGTGGGTTGGGGTGGGTGCGGAAGTGCGGTTGTGTTCGAAAGAGACGCGTTGATGGGAATTGTTCCGACTTGTTGACCCCTCTGCTGTCAGTGACTTGGTATCATGACCCTCGGGTGAAGCGGGAAAAGGTCGTGTGGCCAGCAAGCCCCGCAGGGAAGGAGCTGAGGGGGAAGTGGGTATGGCACTCTGTTCACTGCGAATAGAGCGATATGGACTGGGAGGGATTGCATTTCCCGGCAACGCGGATAGCTTATCACTGAAGCTTCCAAGTTCTGAACTGTCGCTTGAATTTGGAGCTATGTGAGGAACGATGAGTGGGTTAGGCTGTACCCGAGAGAAATGACATACCTTGTACTGGGCTTTCGGTTGGCTGCACCGGATAGAAAGCTGATCCGCGAGGGGAATCAGAGAAAGGAGGGGAATTGCTCATGTATTAGCGATGTCGTGAGTTCAAACGTCAGATAATTCAAATCGTTAGTAGATCGTGATGGGAGGAGATGAACGGGAAGGTATCACTGGTCACTGTGACATCTTTACATAAATAGGGCAAAACTACCCTCCTGGCATGCCGTACATTGTTGGCAAGCTACCGTGGGGGGCCGAGGAGGCCCATTTTGCTGTGGTGCGTTTCCACCACTAAGCGCTATCACCTTAGATGCCAAAAATGGAAATCTTTGATCAGCGATGCACTCCGTCACGCATGACCTGTTTCAGGTCACGTCACGTCACATCCGGCAGGTGCCGAGAGTGCGTCAGTTGCAAGTTTCTACGGAGGAGCAAAGACGAGAGCACAAAGTCGTCGAAAATTGAACACTTCTTCGCTTGGAACTTCCATCATCTACACGAAATCGCTGACGGAAAACTGCACTCCCTCTCCTGTATTTTTCTTTGTACTTTTTCTGCAGGCATGGCACGGTCGACGAGCGGACACGCATCCATCCACCTGGAGAGAAATCGGCAGGGGCTGAATGCCTGGGTGGGGCAGATCTGGATGGTGTGTGGCTGGCGGGGAGGGCAGGGAAGCGGGCAGGTCTCCAATTCGGAGGAGCGGCAGGATGTGGCGATTAGAGCCAAACAGAGATAAACAAAGGTACCGCCACCCACAAACAAAGGTCACCAGCCAAGTTTGACGAGAGAGAGTTTCCAGCACACAGCTGGGCTTGACTCGACCCTGGAGTCCCCTCGAGAACGTCTGACAATCAAGCTCCCCCCCATGACAACAGGCAATGTCCCCTTACGCCGCTCGGGTCGCAATCGGACAGGGTCTATCGTCACTCAGAACAGCCCCCCTTCCACCTCAGAATATCATGAGAGCGAGCGCTCAATGATTGACGACAACCCTTCTCTCCACGGACCCGAGCATGAAATAAAGCAGGAAAACTGGGGTCGTTCGTCGAGAGGTCGCAAGGTCAAAAAAAATAACTACAAGGAGTCTGGGAGCGAAGACGATATGTTAGGTGGACTTGCCCTTCCAGAGGATCATCCCGTTAACGGAAAAGCGGAGCCGGATATAGACGAAGATGACGACGAAGACGACGAACAACCAAGGCGGACCGTGCGCTCCCGCAGGTCACGCATCGCCCGCGCATCGACTCGTTCCACTTCCTCCGCTCCAGTCCCACCGGGGTGCATGACCCGAGCCAGAAGTCGTGCCATTACAAAGAGCGACGAAGGTTATGTCGATGAACCCTCTGGAGAGTCAGACGACGCGGATGGCTCCCTCGAGGACGCCCCCCATACATCATCGGACCTGGAAGCCGACGCTGATGCAGAGGGAGAACCCGACTTTGATGCCGAGGGGGAACCTGACCTTGAGGTCCAAGACGATGGACGCCCGTATGCCCTCAGACAGCGGGCCAAAATCAATTATGCTATCCCTCCGCCCATAGAAGAGACAAAACCCCCACCAAAGAACAGACCTGCCAGCCGTGGCGGTGCACGTAACAGACGTGGACCAGGCTGGAGTGCCACTGGAGCGGAGTTGAGCAGGTGGATGGGCATGCCAGCTGATGATTCTGTGGGTGATCCGATGTTGCGCAACGGTTCGGTTAGGCAAAACTCATAAGAGATACCAGGACTCGGATATTCCTACCCGCACACCCAGGAAGGGTTTTGGGGCGGCTGGTGGATTGATGGGTGCAGGTGCTGTTGGCGCTGGCGGTGCTGGTCTTCTGCCTGGAGAGCTGGCTGCAGTCGCAGGGACTCCATCCAACCTCGGCAAGATCGGTGATTCTGGTAAGTGGATCCCCTTGCCTGATACCGTTTTACTCACAGAGCACCAGTTCTCGCCGACGCAGACCCGCTGGGAGTTAATCAAAATGTAACATTCAATGAAGTCGGCGGCTTAGATGAGCGTACGGCCACTTTCTTCTATATACAGGGACTTCGTCGTTGAAATGACATGAAACAGACATTCATTCGCTCAAGGAGATGACTATCCTACCGTTACTATATCCTGAAGTATTCCAGCGCTTCAATCTCACCCCTCCTCGTGGAGTGTTGTTCCATGGCCCGCCTGGGACGGGAAAAACTCTGTTGGCACGTGCACTTGCAGCCAGCGGCCGTGCCAACGGCAAGGGTATCTGTACGTCCAAAATGTTTCGGTCGTTGTTCATGTAAACCATCTCACACCCTTTTAACTAGCATTCTTCATGCGAAAAGGCGCAGACTGTCTTTCTAAATGGGTTGGTGAGGCCGAGCGCCAACTCCGGCTCCTATTTGAGGAAGCTCGCAATTGTCAACCTAGTATCATCTTCTTCGACGAAATTGACGGTCTCGCTCCTGTTCGATCCTCCAAACAGGACCAGATTCACGCTTCCATTGTATCCACACTCTTAGCACTCATGGATGGGATGGATGGTAGGGGTCAGGTGATTGTCATAGGTGCTACAAACCGACCGGATGCCATTGACCCAGCATTGAGAAGACCTGGAAGATTTGACCGAGAGTTTTATTTTCCTTTGCCCTCCCTTGAGGCAAGGGAGAAAATTCTGGGGACAATGACTAGGAACTGGGAGGGGTGGACTGGTGAACAGGGAAAGGAGAATATAAAGGGATTGGCGAAGCTTACCAAAGGATATGCAGGTGCTGATTTGAGGGTAAGTGGGCGACATGATGTGAAACTTATGCTGCTGACATGTTTATGATGATGTCTACTGGCCCTTTAGGCGTTGTGCACAGAAGCTGCGCTGAACGCTATTCAGAGGCGGTATCCACAGATCTACCAGTCTAATGATCGTCTGTTGCTTAAACCTGAAACGATCAGTGTTACCTTGCGCGATTTCATGATATCTGTGAAGAGTATGCATTCCTCAAGCATGCACTGTTTCTGGTCTGACAAACCCTTGTTAGAGCTCGTACCATCATCTGCGCGTTCATCTTCGTCGGCAGCTTCGCCACTTCCCAGTCAGTTGGAGCCACTGTTGGCCGCAACCCTGCAGAAGGTTAAGGACGCGATCAACAAAGTGATGCCCACGAGTAAGAAGCGGACAGCGCTAGAGGAAGCCCAGTGGGAGGATGACAGTGAGGAAAGTGCGCTTGAAAGGGAGATGATGATGCAATGTAAGGTCAAACCTCAATTGCTCCGCATATGATATCCTGATTGGATGATGCAGCGATGGAAACCCTCCGAGTGTACCGTCCACGACTTGTAATCTATGGTCAGCCGGGAATGGGTCAAGAATATATCGGTGCAGCCGCATTGCATTATCTGGAAGGCTATCATATTCAAAACCTGGACCTCGGGACACTCATGGGTGACTCAACAAGAGTGAGTTTGTTTATTCTACCCCCATAACCGCCACCTTATCGGAATTACGCGTTAGAACGCCGAAGCAGCGATCGTACAATTATTCGTTGAGGCCAAGAGACATCAGCCATCTGTGATCTACATTCCATCCCTCCTCGGCTGGTGCGCTGCAGTTCACGAGACCGCTCGTGCTACCGTTCGTGCGATGCTCGACTCGCTAGGCCCATCAGATCCTGTGCTTTTACTTGCTATCGTCGATGGATCATTCTCTTCCCTCCCCCACGACGTCCGCTCCTGGTTTGGGATAATTCGCGAAAATCGTCTTACCCTTCCCGTCCCAACCAACGAACACCGCGAAGCTTTCTTCGCTGGTATCATCGCGGATGTTCGACGTCCTCCAAATCAGTTCGCGGATGGTATGAAAAGAAAACGTAGGATTCTCGAGGAACTCCCGATCGCTCCACCGCCTGAGCCGAGACAACTCACGGCTGCCGAACTGACTGTCCAGGACGAAAACGACCAGAGGGTCATTACTTTATTGAAATATCGCCTAGGGCCTATCCTCACAGAACTGAAGCGCAAATTCAAGAGATTTACAAAGAGGGCGACTGTGAATTGATCTTCATGAGTAATAAATTTCGCTTCTGCTGACGAATTTTTGTTTTGCCAGGAGGAATACGTGTTTGAATTACCTGCTCCTGGGATCACGGAAATGGAAATCGTTGCTACCACTGTCACTATCGAAGACGAACATGCTGTTGTGGAGGTAATCGAGGATGCCTCTGCCCCCGCTCAAGATGTTCCAGCCGAAGCGATCAACGGCACACACACTGAACTCCAACATGCCGAGCCACCAGCCTCCCAACTCCAAGCACAAGTTCAGCTACAAGTCCAACCTCCCATTCAGCCACAGCCACTCCCCCTGTACGACATGGACCTGGAGCGCATGCACATGGATCTCTACAAGGGTAAATACCTAACCCCACAAGACTTCCTTCACGACATACACAAGATTGTACACAACGCTGATGCTCGCGTGAACGAGGATCACGAGAGGTTGCATAAGGCCCAGGCTATGTTGACAGCTGCGGAAGTCAGCATGCAAGAGTTTGATCCTCAGTTCAAGCTTGAGTGTCAGCGGATGGCAGAGCGCGAACGGAAGCGGAGGGAGGAGAGAAAGAAGGCCAAGGGCAAGAATTCTGCACTAGATCCAGGACAGAATGGGACGTATGCCCCGGGTACCAGGCGGAGTGCGCGACACACCGGACAGCAGCCAGAGATGAGCATCACTGATCCCCTTCAACTTGAGAGGCGCCTCAAAAGGGCACGTTCGGGCGACCGACCAAGTGGGTCCCCAGAGTCTAGTGAAGAGAACAAGGCGGAAGGCAGCGGGACGCCTAGGCAGCCGAAGAAGCGGCTGAGGACGATCCTCAGCGACGACGACGACGATCCCATTGATTTACTGGGTCCCACGACGTCGCAGCGACCGAAAACTCCGATAGTCAGGTTTGCTGACCACAGTCGAGTAAATCAAAATGAGCTACCTGTCGTTCTAGAACCACACCAGCCAGCTGCTGACCCATCAACTGACCCATTGTCGGTCGGTGCACCATCCGACGCCATGGCAATCGATTCTCCGGCGCCGCGGCGCTCAGGTTTCGACCCATTCCTCTTGAACCCGTTACCTCCGGAAGAAGATATGATGCGCTCTGCGACTCTCGTCCCGTTACTCAACGGCGTCACTTCCAGTTCTGGTGGTCATAACGCGTCATTGTATCCATCACCCCAACAAAATGACCACCCACAGACTCCCGATACGGATGCGTTACCCGCTATTCCTCCTCCGCGCGAGCCTACGAGATCCCCTACCCCTCTTCCAGACTTCCATATCAACGAAGAATCACTGCTCAACCTTCAGTGCCAACTCATGACAAGGACGAATCAGCTCTCTGTCGAGCAACTCGAACAGCTCCGGGCCAGGTGTCTCAGCAATGTATGGCATCATAGAACAGAGTGGGACAGGGACCCTCTCGTCCAGGAACTGTCGGACGTACTAAACGCGTTTCTGGAAGATTGTTCAGTAGGGATGAGTGACACTGCATCGCCCGAAGATGTTGCTTATTAGCCTGTACTTATCACCGCTTCTTCCTATCGTTGGTCGTCGTCTTTTTTTCCCCCAGACACTGCATCTTCGTAATTTTCTGGTAGATTATTCACTTTTATATGTTTTACAGCTTTTGTATCTTAGTGGTTTTCACTACTTTGTCTGCTAATCTCCCATTGTGTACAAAAGCCAAAACACTTCATCTACGACACTGCTTGCGACGCTAAACAACAAGTCGAAGCACGTGGCGATGAATGGTGGCAAGATGTCGGGATGTGTGTCGATGTCTGGCATCTCTTGAACAAGCACAAGACCATGCGTGACTATTGTCAGAAGCATTGTAATCCTGCTGATTACCCCAAGCTAATGGAGGATGATGGAACAGGATGGTGGTTTAATACATCTATTGTAGAGCAGGTAAATGTCTGGCTGGGAAGCTACCATGCCATTTGTCGGGAGATGCTGCCAGTTAAGTACAACTTCTTCCTGGATGAGATGATATGTCTCAGAAACATTGCAACTGTTGAAGGCCTGGAGGCGAAAGGCCTGAACCCCTGTCACTCCCCTCCCTTGTAGTGTACTGTTAGTTTTCCCTTCGTGTTCCCTTGCATGTGTACATTTGTAATGATGTGACTAAGTGTGGGATCATGCATTGTCACACAATGAGCTCAGTTAGTAATTTATTGGAGTAGCTGTTGGACTGATGGGACCTAGATAAGGCCAACTTTAGAGTATATAAACTAGTCTCAACTACATCTCTCTCCTTAGTCTTTCCCAAAGTAAATCGGACTTGATCCAGGTATTTTGGAGTGAGATTCTTCCTTGTGACTCTATCACTCCTTTAGGAAGCCATATTGTCACATCTTTTTTAACTCTTATAAGTCTATCAACTCTTGACTCTCTTCTTAAAACTCTCTTTTGTTTGGCATCCAAGAGGTCTGGCCCACCTTGATGACCCAAACTATAGAAGAACAAATTATCTTACCTATTCAAAACCAGATCCAATTATGCATTGCTATGCCTTGTGCAGCATTGCTACAAATCTGGAACATAACCTAGTGACTTCCCATTATTGGACCATTAGTGAGTCCTTAGCCCCCATTTTCTCACCTAACTATGTGTCTCCGAGTGCAAAAGTTGGAGATCTGCTCATCACTGCTGAATGGTCATACTGTGATGTAGTAACAGTAAGACTGCTCTCTTGTTTGCTGAGGAGTGAGATCCAGTCACTCAGTGATTCTGAGAAGTCCACTATACCAGTGGCAAAAAGTAGCACCATTGTTCCAATGGTACCTGGACAATTTGTGCCTACAACCCCTAATAATGGGGATTCTAATGATAATGAATGAACTATGGTCATACAAAGAAAAGAATGATTGACTTTGCCTGTCAGAAATTGGAAACTCAGCCATGATGCATAAGTAGCACAAACCCTCCAGGCAGCTGAACTGAGCCTAATTGAGATAGACCATCAATGGATCCATCAGTGAATGGTGATGGTGGCTGCAACTTGGAGTAGCAACTCCAAGATGACCCATGAGGAAGACCCTATGCAATTGAAAGGGAAGGGCATTGATCCATGGAACTAGAGAGCAACCCAGCTAAGTGATTGTGAGATTGATGTTGATGCTTAGCGTGAGGCACTATGAGAATGAAACAAATGTTTGTCCAACAAGCATAATAGAGAAAAATTGCCTCCAGCCATGAACATGGTAGGTGAGGATGACTTGAGCACCTCAACTGCTGATGAGCAAGTGGGGACTCACCTGTAAGAAATGGCATCGCACTAGACCTGAGACCTGGATTAATGAATGTTGTTTGAGTAAACAAGCCTATGGCTTACCAGAAGCAATGAGTATTGCTGCAGCCTGAATTAGGTCTAGTAATACTAGCAAGACTAGCATGAATTCTAATCCAATTAAAAATCTAATCAAAAAAACTCTTACAATGAAAAGGAAAAAATTCAGAAAATTGGAAATGTGGATAATAGAATCTGTCCAGCACATCGTGGTAATAAGTTACCTTGGAAAAGCATTGAATTGGATGAAGAAAAAACACTGACTCCCAGATTTGGATTATCTAGATGGATCTGATTCCTTATCCAGCAGTAGTAGCTTCGAATCATTGGATAATGGAGATTTTATTTATTCTAGCTCAATGTTGTCCTCCTCTTCTAGGAGTAGCTGAGAGCACTGATGAAAATCTAAACAGTCTTGTAAGCATTTGGGACATAAGAGATTGAGGAAACATCACAAACATTCTCGCTCCAAGAAGCAAAAAGTTGATAAGTCAGGGTATGGAAAGTTAAAATCTATCCTACCCAACAAATATGATGGATCTCCAGATTCCCAGGCTTACCATTGGTTCCTGACTGAGGGGGCAGCTTATGTCAAAGTGGGCTGGATCAAAACAGATAAACAGGTCTTTGTGTTGTCATACTACTTGATTGAAAAAGTGAACTAGTTTTATATTAGAGAAATTGCTGCTGATCCACATAATTGGAATCTACATGACTTCTTTCTAGAATTGTTCAACTGCTGTTTCCCTGTGGATTTCCATACTAAGCAGAGACATAAGCTTGCTAAAAGCTTGCAAAGAGAACATACCATTTGCAAATATGTTGCTGGGCTACATATATAAGCTATAGAATCTGATCGGAGACATTAGTGAATGAGAAAAGGTCACCAAGCTCTGGGGCAGTTTTCAACACTGGCTCTAGAGTGAGCTGTGGAAGGATAAGCTCAATTCCAAGAAGTCCTTCTTGAGTGAGGTTATAGTGGCTGTGGAAGTTATTAAAATCACCCACTCAGTAGGTGGTTGGGGCAACAAACACTTTTGTAGCAAGGATTAACAGGGACATCTGAATAAGCAGCAGCCAAGTGCTGAAGCTGAGTCCTCAAAGGCTGAAAACAGAGGGTAAGTGGACTGAAATGATGATTGCCCCTTCCAGAAGAAAGGTGGGGTCTTGGGTGGATGGCAGGGCTGTCAACACCATTCTAAAACAGATTGTCAAAAAGGTAGTGGAAGTGCTCAGGCAGGGAAACAACTTACTGAATGACTAAAATTATTGAAAGCCAACCATAATCATGCTATCACGAATTGGTTGTGCTTCAACTGCAGGAAGCCAGGGCATTTCTCAAATGCATGCCCTAATGCCTGCACCATGGCTGGGGGTAGCTCAACTAAGCCTCCTAGTGTAGTTAATAGTTTTAGTGTTTGTGTCAACCTGATCATTGGTTGGTTGCAGGAGTTGGCCAACTCAA
>JBBPQZ010000198.1:0-21104 GCA_038092795.1 Boletus rubissimus
CCGAACAATGCAGTCTACAATGACCAAGAAGGCCAAGGCAATGACTATCGCAGTGAACAAAGTGGATTAGACTGGGGTTTCCAGTCACAGAGTACTACCTTATATACTGTACAGGTGTGCACACAGACCATGCTATGCGTGGGATGAACTACCATAAATAGACTAAGTGGTCTCACAATCATGGGAACACGATAACGGAGATTAAGGGGCTGTGTGAGAAAAGTGGAAATTAAAAGGGCGCAGTCACCTCATGTTATGACGTCATTGGTTCTAGACCTGGTCATGTGAGGGTTACCATGGTCACGTGCACAGATCATGTAACTGGAAAAGTAAAAAGTACAAGTCCGAAAAAGTTTTGAAAATGTTCATATTATAACAAGATTCTTGTGATTGGTTCAGATCTCAAATCTTTCACGACCAATAAGATAATGATGCCACTCTTCCAACGCCTGAATAACTGCAAGAAGTTCTCTATCGTAAATAGGATAGTTGTGCTCTGCGCTATCAAAGGAATGGGAAATAAAGGTGATAGGTCGCCAGTTACCATCATTGCATAAAGTTGAGAGCACAGCTCCCGTGGCAATATCCAAGGCGTCGGTTTCAACCCGTACTTCCTGATCCCAATTAGGATAAGCAAGAAGCGGGGCGGCAGTGAATTTCTTCTTGAGGGCATTGAATGCCACTTGTTGATCGGGACCCCATGTGAATGGAACGTCTTTCTTGGTAAGATCATTCAAGGAGCGTGCGATCTCAGCAAAGCCTGAAATGAAATGTCTATAATAATTACAGAGACCGAGGAAACCTTGGAGCTGTTTCAACCTGGTGGAAACTGGCCACTCTAAAACTCCAGCGACTTTCTTTTCCTGCATTTCCACCTCCTTTTTAGATACGACCATACCGAGAAAGTCCACTTTATCCTTTGAAAAGTGACACTTGGAGGATTTTACGTAAAGGTCATTATTGCATAGATGACGTAGGACCTCTTTTACTACCTTCTTGTGTTCTTCCCGAGTCTTTTTCGATGTAAATATCATACAATCGTCAATATAAATAATTACTACAGCATACATGTCATTAAATATATCATTCATCATTTGTTGGAAGGTGGGAGGAGAGTTAGTTATTCCAAAATACATTACCATAGGTTCATAAGCGCCAATAGGGGTAATGAAGGCACCCTTCCATTCATCGCCTTTCTTGATCCACACATTGTTATAACCCCAACGTAAGTCAAGGGCCGTGAACATATCAGCATTTTTCAGCCAATTAATGAGCTGTGGAATCAAAGGAAGCAGATAGGAATTCTTGATGGTACCCTCATTGAGGTAATGATAATCGATGACCATTCTTTTTCCACCATTCTTTTTGGAAATAAAGAAGACCAGAGACATTTAAGGCGATTTAGAAGGAGCAATATAATCCTTTTTGAGCTCCTTGTCGATGAATGCATGGACTTCGTCCATTTCAATGTCCGACAGGGGAATTACTCAACCCTTCTTCAGAACGAAATCCAGCTTGAGATCCACGGCATGATCCCAAGGCTTTCATAATGGCATTCTGGTTGACTCCTGTTCCGAGAAGACTTCAAGAAACTTGTGATACACCTTAGGGACTTGATCTTTTAGTCCTTCTTTGATAGTAGGTAAAAAGGAAGGACTTGGTTCAAAATAATTAGAAGCGAGAGGTCCAGAACCCATAATTTTGCAGTACTGAGTGCAGCGCAGAAATGAAATAATTTTCTGCACCCAGTCGACCTCGGGGTTATGGCGGAAAAGCCAGTCATACCCGATGATCATGTGATGTGTACCCAATTTAGATATGTAAGCATCTATAGTTTCAAAGTGTCCAGCGATTTCCACGATCAGGGTTACCGCATGCTGGATTTGGCCAATAGCACCTTCTAATCCATCAGCATTATGTATCTTAATCGGGTTATCGAGGATGAAGAAAGGAATTCCGTGACGTAAAATGTAGTCCTGATCAATGAATGTATGGGTAGCACCAGAGTCCAAGAGAGCTTTGAACTGGTGACATTCCCATTGACCATTCCTTTGGCAACGTATGACAGTCTCAAGCGAGAACTCTCCGCCAAATGACAATGTCATTGCGCAATGTTAGGAAGTCATAGCACATGAGAGGGGTTTATAAATAGAACTAATTTTTTGTTGTTTTTGGAGAGAATTAAGCACACTATTATTTAGTTCCAGTGCCATGCTCAATTGAGATGCTCTCACGGAAGAAACGAACAAACTACGTAATACAGAAGAAAGATCAGAAATGGGAAAATTGGAATCTGTACAAGATGTAAAAGAAGATGAAGAAGAAATAGATCCATGCATGGAGGAACCCTCTACTCCTATGTGCTGTGTCCTTTTAAAGCCTCGGCCATGCGCTGCTTGGCTTTGACTTCGAACTTGTCCCTGTAATGTGCCTCGGCTTCATCTGAGACAAAATGTTGTGCGGTCGTTGCTACTACCGGTGCCGTAACCGGGGGAATGGGGAGGGGACGTGAGAGAGATTGTTGCACTACATGCGCTTGGGAATATTCAGGGACCAGGATGTAAGCTCCCTGGTTATAATTCAAAACTACCTGCTGACGCTGCTGGGAAGGGCGCGGAGGACGACAATATGGATTCTTGGGGCAGTCAGGCTTGATATGCCCAGGAAGATTACACAAGAAACAAGTTCTCATGTCAGGCCTTGCGGGTGCAGCTTGCTGCACTTCTATCTTCATGGGGGCACCGTGGCCTGGCTGAGTCCCAGTTGCCATAAACTATGGACATTGAGGGGGGGGAGGCTGAGAAGGCGGTGGATATTGATAGTGACTCTGAGGCCATGGAACGAAGCAGGAATTAATAGGGGGACCACGCTCTATCGCCATCTGCTCATAGGCTCTTCCAACAGCTCTATAGTTTTCCTTGAGCTCATTGATGCCGAATTCTAATCCCGGGTGATTCATTCAAACCCATTCATAAATGCAGTAGTCAACCACCTTTTTGAGGAGCGTGATAGCATGGTAGTCCTCAATATTCGCCTCATTCTGAAGAACCTCAAAACATTGAAGGAAGAGGTCAATGGGGTGGCCGTTTTGCCAGAGACCTTCTAGCTTCCGAAGCGACTCATGAGAGAGCACATCAATTCGGAAGTAGTCCTTTATCTCCTTTTATAACTTGGACCAACTTGGCCAAGCTGAATCCCCTTTTGTGCCAATAACAACATCCTGGCCGTTCTTAACATCTGTTTCCTCATCATTAAGATACTTTTCCAACATAAGTTGGGTGAAGCCATCTGCCTTCTTCTCGAAATGTGAAAGGACAGTGATGCATCTCAGCTTGTCCAACTTCCACATCTGGGCATTCACCCATAAATGCAACTTGACCCACCAGAGACAGAAAGTGGATTGATTGCCGTCCTATTTCTCAGGATCGGCTATCTTCTTGGTCACGTTATTCTTTTCTTGGTTTACATTTAGGGCGGACAGCCTTGCAATGAGATCGTCTAAGTCCACCGAGTTTGATATACTTGATTATGGGTTTGAGATAGTGGGTAGGGTGGAAATAAGAGCGGAAGTGTTCAACACCAAAATATTTGAATGAGAAAGAGTGGTGTTCGGTGCGTTGCTTGTCATGAGAAGGCCAATAGACCTTTTGGGTATGGAATTGGGAAGGAATCTTGAAAATCTTCTTTCGGTCACTTACTGTATAGACTATTCCAACCACACTCTGGACAACCTATAAACTTGCTGCCTAAAAAAATACTTCTTTGATCAGAGGTAATATTGTCTTCTCCGAATACAACGATGAAGGTGGCTGCAGTGACCTATACTGAAATCCAAAATGAAAATATGAAACAAGAAGGCGTGGGGGAGACTGGATCTGCCTGGCTACGGCGTACGGAAATACTATCTGCATTAGATATGACGTCACAGGTGATCACGCGAACCTGGGTACACTGGCATAGTACCAACATGGACAGCTAGGCACTCAGCTGACGACGGGGGCTAGTGCTCTATGCCCGGTAGCAATGTTATCCTTATTTGTATGGCGGATGACCGTATATAAACAACGTGGGGCGAGTGTTGGTCTCGCTACCGTCAAGTGGTAGTGCCTCTTGTTCCCTTTGCTCTGGGACCTGAGCGTTGTGTATGCAGTCTAATCCAAATGTTATGACTTATCACTGAAACATCTAGTCACTTCCACAAGGCTCGGACAATGCTCGCAGGATACACTATTCCTGGCTCAAGGAGATAAGGGTATGGGGGTCTTCTCCACTCAACACAGTCTACAATGGCCAGAAGATCAAGGCAATGACTATTGTGGTGAACAAAAATGGATTAGACTGGGGATACCAGTCACAGAGTGCTACTTTATATATTGTACAGGTGCACGCACAGACCATGCTATGCGTGGGATGAGTTACCATAAATAGACTTAGTGGTTTTACGATTGTAAGAGAAGCATAAAGGAGATTAAAGGGGCTGTATGAGAAGAGCGGAAATTAAAAGGGTGAGGTCACCTTGTGGTATGATGTCATTAGTTCTAGACCTAGTCATGTGAGGGTTACCACGGTCATGTGCACAGATCAAGCAACTGGAAAGGAAAAGAATACAAGTCCGAAAATGTTTGAAAATGTTCATATTATAACAGCGGGAGAAGAGTTATGCCTTCATTATCGAGATTTGATGTGGGGAGGAGATCTGGACGCCAAGATAGGGTGTTGGGACCAGCAAGTTGCATACTGGAGATGTGGATCATTTTGAGATCGAAGTCAGCTAAATTGATTAGCCAACGGGCTTGGCAGCGGTTGAGGATTTGTGGCTGGCAGAAATATGTAAGGTTTTTGTGATCCGTGAAAGTTTGAATGGGGAAAGCAGAGCCTATTATAATATGAACATTTTTAAACTTTTTCACTTGTTTCTTTTCTCAGTCATGTGATTTGTGCACGTGACTGTGGTAATCCTCACATGACTAGGTCTAGAATTAATGATGTCATAACACGAGGTGACCTCGCTCTTTTAATTTCCACTCTTCTCACACAGCCCCTTTCATTTCCGTTATCTTTCTCTTATGACCATGGCAACACTTAGTCTAATTATGGTAATCCCTCCCACGCATAGCATGGTCTGTGCGTGCGCCTGTACAATATATAAAGTAGCACTCTGTGACTGGTATCCCCAGTCTAATCCATTTTGTTCACCACACTAGTCATTGCCTTGACCATCTGGTCATTGTAGACTGTGTTGAGCGGAGAAGACCCCCATACCCTCATTTTTTGAGCCAGGAATCATGTATCCTGCGAAGCATCGTCTGAGCCTTGTGGGTTGACTAGATGTTTGCGTGATAAGTCATAACACTTGGATTAGACTGCTATACACAACGCTCAGGTCCCAGAGCTAAGGAAACAAGAGGTACTACCACTTGATGGTAGTGAGACCAGCACTTGCCCCACACTGTTTATATACAGTCGTCCACCATACAAATAGGGATAACGTTGCTACCGGGCATAGAGCACTAGCCCCCATCGTCAGCTGAGTGCCTAGATGTCCATGTTGGTACTACGCCAGTGTACCCAGGTTCGCATGATCACCTGTGACGTCACGTCTAACGCAGATAGTATTTCTGTATGCCATAGCCAGGCGGATCCGGTCTCCCCCACACCTTCTTGTTTCATATTTTCATTTTGGATTCTAGTATAGGTCGCTGTGGCCACCTTCATCATTGTATTCGAAGAAGATGTTATTACCTTCAATCCAAGAAGTACTTTTTTAGGCAGCAAGTTTGTAGGTTGCCCAGAGTATGGTTGGAATAGTCCATACAGTAAGTAACCAAAAGAAGATATCCAAGATTCCATCCCGATCCTGCACCCACAAGGTCTATTGGCCTTCCCACGACAAGCAACGCACCAAACACCACTCTTTTTCTTTCGAATATTTCAGTGTTGAACACTTCCGCTCATACCTCCACCCTATCCATTACCTAAAACCCATTGTCAAATATGTCGAACTCGGTGGACTTAGATGATCTTGTCGCAAGGCTGTCTGCCCTAAACGTAAATCAAGAAAAGAACAACGTGACTAAGAAGATAGCTGATCCTGAGAAATGGGACGGCGATCATAACACCTTTCACCTCTGGTGGGTGAAGTTATGTTTATGGGTAGACGCCCAAATGTGGAAGTCGAACAAGCTGAGATGTATCGCTGTCCTTTCACGTTTTGAGAAGAAAGCAGATGGCTTCGCCCAGCTCATGCTGGAAAAGTATCTCAACGATGAGGAAACAGAGGTCAAAAATGGCCAGGATGTCGTTATCAGCACCAAAGGAGATTCGGCTTGGCCAAGTTGGTCTAAGCTGCAAAAGGAGATAAAGGACTACTTCCAAATTGATGTACTTTCTCATGAGTCGCTTCGGAAATTAGAAGGTCTCCATCAAAATGGCCACCCAATCGACCTCTTCCTCCAACGTTTCGAGGTTTTGCAGAATGAGGTGAACATCGAGGATTATCATGCAATTATGCTCCTCAAAAAGGCGGTTGACTACCACATTTATAAATGGGTTTGAATGAATCACCCAGGATTAGAATTTGGCATCAACGAGCTCAAAGAAAATTATAGAGCTGTCAGTAGAGCGTACAAGCAAATGGCAATAGAGCGTGGACCTCCTGCTAATTCCTGTTTTGTCCCATGGTCTCAGGGCTGTTATCAATATTTGCCTCCTTCGCAGCCTCCCCCCCCTCAACGTCCACAGTTTACGGCAACTGGGATTTAGCCGGGCTGCAGTGCTCCCATGGAGATAGGAGTGCAGCAAGCTGCATCTGCAAGGCCAAACACTCAAACTTGCTTCTTGTGTAATCTCCCAGGGCATATCAAGCCCGATTGTCCTAAGAACCCATATCGTTGTCCAACCCGTCCTTCTCAGCAGCGTCAACAGGTTGTTTGGGATTATGAACAGGGAACTTATGTCCCCGTCCCTGAATATTCCCAGGCGCAAGTGGCACAACAAGTCATCTCCCACCCTCTCCCCATTCCCCCAGTTACGGCACCGGTAGTAGCAATGGCTGCACAGCATTTTGTCTTGGAAGAAGCTGAGGCATATTACAGGAACAAGTTCAAAGTCGAGGCTAAGCAACATGCGGCCGAGGCTTTAAAAGGACACAGCACATAGGAGTAGAGGATTCCTCCATGCACAGACCTATTTCATCTTCTTTCACATCTTGTACAGATTCCAATTTCCCTATTTCAAATCTTTCTTCTGTATTATGTAGTTTGTCCGTTTCTTCTGTGAAAGCATCTCAATTGAGCATGGCACTGGAACTAAATAATAGTGTGCTTAATTCTCTCCAAAAACAACAAAAAATTAGTTCTATTTATAAACCCCTCTTGTGTGCTATGACTTCCCAACATCACACAACGACATTGTCATTTGGCGGAGAGTTCTCGCTTGAGACTGTCATATGTTGCCAAAGGGATGGTCAATGGGAATGTCACCAGTTCAAAGCTCTCTTGGACTCTGGTGCTACCCATACATTCATTGATCAGGACTACATTTTACGTCACGGAATTTCTTTCTTCACCCTTGATAACCCAATTAAGATACATAATGCTGATGGATCAGAAGGTGCTATTGGCCAAATCCAGCATGCAGTAACCTTGATCGTGGAAATTGCTGGGCACTTCGAAACAATTGACGCTTATATATCTAAACTTGGTACATATCGCATGATTATCGGGTATGACTGGCTTTTCCACCATAACCCCAAAGTCGACTGGGTGCAGAAGACTATTTTATTTCCATGCTGCACTTAGTATTGCAAAATTATGGGTTCTGGACCTCCTGCTTCTAATTTTTTCGAACCAAGTCCTTCCTTTTTATGTACTATAGAAGAAGGACTAAAAGATCAAGTCCCTGAGGTGTACCATGAGTTCCTTGAAGTCTTCTCAGAACAGGAGTCAACAAGAATGCCATTACAAAAGCCTTGGGATCATGCTGTAGATCTCAAGCCGGATTTCATTCTGAAAAAGGATTGAGTAATTCCCCTGTCGGACATTGAAATAGATGAAGTTTGTGCATTCATTGATAAGGAGCTCAAAAAAGAATACATTGCTCCTTCCAAATCACCTCAAACGTCTCCCATATTCTTTATTCCAAAAAAGGACGGTGGAAAAAGGATGGTTATCGACTATCGTTATCTCAATGAGGGTACCATCAAAAATTCCTATCTGCTTCCTTTAATCCTGCAGCTTATTGATCGGCTGAAAAATGCTGATATGTTTATGGCCCTTGACTTACATTGGGGCTATAACAATGTGCGGATCAAGGAAGGTGATGAATGAAAAGGTACCTTCGTTACCCCAATTGGTGCATATGAACCCATGGTAATGTATTTCGGCATGACTAATTCTCCCCCTACTTTCCAACAAATGATGAACAATATATTTAACGACATGTATGCTGTAGTCATTATTTATATTGACGATTGTATGATATTTACGTTGAAGAAGACTCAAAAGGAACATGAGGAGGTAGTAAAAGAGGTTCTACATCGTTTACACAATAATGACCTTTATGTAAAACCCTCCAAGTATCACTTCTCGAAGGACAAGGTGGACTTTCTCAGTATGGTCGTATTTAAAAAGGGGGTAGAAATGTAGGAAAAGAAAGTTGCTGGAGTTTTGAAATGGCTGGTTCCCACCAGGTTGAAACAGCTCCAAGGATTCCTTGGACTTTGTAATTATTATAGGCGTTTCATTTCGGGCTTTGCCAAGATCACACGCCTCTTGAATGATCTTACCAAGAAAGACATTCTGTTCATATGGGGTCCCGATCAACAAATGGCATTCAATGCCCTCAAAAAGAAGTTTACCACGGCTCCACTTCTTGCCTATCCTAATCGGGATCAAGAAGTTCGGGTAGAAACAGACGCCTCAGACATCACCATGGGAGCTGTGCTCTCCACTTTATGCATTGATGGTAACTGGCGACCTATCACCTTTATTTCTCATTCTTTTGATAGCGCCAAGTGCAATTACCCTATTTATGATAAAGAACTTCTTGCAGTTGTTAGGGCACTGGAAGAGTGGCATCATTATCTTATTGGTCACGAACAATTCGAAATCTGGACCGACCACAAGAATCTGGAGTATTGGAAGAAACTGCAAACTCTTAGCGGTTGGCAGGCTCATTGGCATGCCGTACTTCAGGAATTTAATTATATATTTGTTTATAAACCAGGTTCTTCTAATGGCCGGGCCGATGTGCTTTCTCGTCGTGCGGACCATGGTGAGGCTGTGTAGGATCATAATGCCAATATCATGGTCCTGCCTCCCACTGTTTTTATTAATTCAGTTTCTCTATTTTTGGACTTCCTTTCAGAGTTGGAATTGGAGTCTGCTTCTCTTGAGGTGGATGCCATGAACAACTTCCTTTTCGATGCCTCTATAAACATTTTCAAAAATGACAAAAACAAAGTTTTCATACCTCCTTCCTTACATACTCGTCTTCTTACCTTATGTCACGATTCTCCCATCGCCAGTCATGGCGGACATTCTAAAACTATACATACTCTCACTCATTATTTTTCATGGCCTGGTGTCACCAAAGACGTTAAAACATACATAGACAGCTGCCAAGTATGCACCCTCACGAAGGGAAAGTCAAAAGCACCGGCAGGAAAACTCCTTCCTTTGCCTGTGGCCAAAAAACCATGGGAAGATCTTTCAGTTGATTTCATTACGGGATTACCCAAATCACATTCATTTATGGCTATTTGTGTGGTGATAGACTGCTTCTCCAAAGAAGTTGTGTTTATTCCCACTTACAATACATGTTCTTCTTCGGATCTTGCTAAATTATTTAGAAACCATGTCTAGTCCATACATGGACTCCCTTCTATGCTAGTTTCCGATTGTGGTCCCCAATTCATGTCTGCTTTTACCAAAGAACTCTGTAAACTCCTTGGTATCTCCCAAAAGATTTCCATGGCCTATCATCCACAAACTGATGGCCAAACTGAGCGCGTTAACCGAGATCTCAAACAATATCTCCACACTTACATAGGAAAAAAGCAACACGAATGGGCTGACTGGCTTAAAATGGCCCAATTCTCTCACAACAATACCGTCACCACCGCCACCAGCTCCATTCCTTTCAACATCACACGTAATTACGCCCCTCGCATGGGCTTTGAAGGGAGATTAGCTGGATTCACAGGAGAAATGGGTTGTTTTCACAAGGAGATTGAAGAAGCACTCGAAAATACCCGAGATCACATGATTGCTTCTGCGAAGAAAAGTCGTTCCGAAGCCCTGGAGTATTCTATTGGTCAGCAAGTCTGGCTATTCACCAATAAACTTAAACTTCCATATACAGCAAAGAAATTAACCCAAAAATGGATTGAACCTTATGCTATCACTGCGATCCTTCCTAACGCCGTTACACTCAAACTCCCCAATGCTGTTCACATTCATCCAATGGTCAACATCTCTCACATAAAACCTTATCAAGAAACACTATCAGGACAACCTAAAGTCCGACCTAATGTGATCGAGGTAGACCAAGAGGGAGAAGAGCAATTCGAGGTGGATTACATAGACTCATTTCGTCTAAAAAATAGAAAGTTGGAGTATCTGGTGCATTGGAAGGGTTATGATGAAACTGATCACACATGAGAATCTGCCGACATCATTAATACTGCTCCTCTGGCAGTTGCCGATTTCCACAAATCTAATCTTTCCGCTCCTCGCAAACTCCACGGACTTATGGCCTCTTCCTTCGCTTCTCTTTTTTCTCCATTCGAAAACTTTACAGTCACAAAGCCAACCACGACTCGCCTGGAATTCAAGTCATAAAAAGGGGGTAGTGTTATAATATGAACATTTTTAAACTTTTTCGCTTGTTTCTTTTCTCAGTCATGTGATCTGTGCATGTGACCATGGTAACCCTCACATGACTAGGTCTAGAACTAATGATGTCATAACACGAGGTGACCTCGCTCTTTTAATTTCCACTCTTCTCACACAGCCCCTTTCATTTCTGTTATCTTTCTCTCACGACCGTGGCAACACTTAGTCTAATTATGGTAATCCCTCCCACGCATAGCATGGTCTGTGCGTGCACCTGTACAATATATAAAGTAGCACTCTGCGACTGGTATCCCCAGTCTAATCCATTTTGTTCACCATGCTAGTCATTGCTTTGACCATCTGGTCATTGTAGACTGTGTTGAGCAGAGAAGACCTCCATACCCTCATCTTTTGAGCCAGGAATTGTGTATCCTGCGAAGCATCATCTGAGCCTTGTGGATTGACTAGACATTTGCACGATAAGTCATAACAGAGCCATGGAGATAGTGGTGCCATGCTTTCAAGCCACGGATCACAGCAAGGAGTTCTCTGTCATAAATGTCATAGTTTCGTTCCGTGGAAGAGAAGGACTAGGAAATATAAGAACAAGGGTGCCATTCTCCATTGGTGTCGGTCTGGAGGAGGATGCCTCCAGAGGTGTACTTTGAGGCATCGGTGGCGATGGCAAAGGGTGCTGAGAGGTTCGGCATTTGTAACACCAGTTTCTTGAGGAAGAGCGACTTGAGGGTGTTGAAGGCATGGGCGCAAGTGGGTGACCAGGACCACGAACTAAGCTTTTTGGTAAGGTCTATAAGGGGACAGGCGACATTAGAGTAGTCTGGAATAAAATGTCGATAAAAATTGGCGAAGCCAAGGAAGGATCAGACATCCTTAACAGTGGAAGGGACTGGCCAGGAGGTGATTCTGTCGAGTTTGACGGGGTCCATGGCAAGTTGTCCTAGTTTGACGATCATTCCAAGATATTCTACCTTAGTAGCAGCGAACTTGCACTTTTCAAGTTTCAAGTGTAAGTCGAGTTTGGTCATGTGCTGGAGAACACGTTTAGTTCGTTCTGTGTGTATTGCTTCATTGGGGGAGGCGATGAGGAGGTCATCCATGTAGATGATGAGCCATTCTTTGGTGATCATGTTGTGGAAAGAGTTGTTCATGAATCTCTGGAACGTGACGGGTGAGTTACAGAAACTGAAGAACATTACAGTTGGTTCAAAAAGCCCCTTATGGGTAATAAAGGCGGCTTTCCATTGGTGTCTATCTTTGATTCGGACATTGTTGTATCCCCACCAGACATCAAATTTGGTAAATACTTTGGCATTGCAGAGTTTGTCGACGAGGTCAGATATGAGGGGTAGGGGGTAGGCGTTGTGAACAGTATGTTCATTGATGTAACGGTAGTCTTGGCAGGGTCGGAGACCACCATCCTTCTTTTTGATGAAGAAGAATGGGGATGCTTGAGGGGACTTTGAGGGGCGGATCTTTCTGCAATCTAGATTTTCCTATAAAAAGAATTTGGTGGCAGTGCATTCCTCGGGTGAGAGGGGATAGAGTTTCCCAATCTCCGGAGTGAATGATTCTTTAAGGTTAATCTCATGGTCATAGGGCCGCAAAGGTGGCATATGGTCGGTAGCTTCCTTCGAAAAGACGGAAGCAAATTCGGAGTATTCTGCTGGGAGAATTGGTTTAGGTTTCTTCTTTTCAGCAGCCATGGCAAGTTCAGTAGCCTGGGTAAGGCGTCTGATGACTGGAGATCCTTTCAGGATATATTGAGATCCGCTTTTAATAATGTGGAACATGATCTGGATGTTGTTATCATGTTGGCAGTGGGCAGAGGAATCCCTCCATTCATTGTACTTGAATAGATGGGAATGCGTGACGGAGTCAATGTGGATATGTTGAGGAGCGTGGGGTGGAGGTTTCCAAAATTTGGATAAGTGACAGTCATTGTTACAACTTTTCCTTTTCTTCGTACTTCTCTTTCACCTTTGCTCAATCCATGTACTACCATCGGTCCTAGGTCCTCTCATATGCCATATCCTAGGACACCCATTGGACTTCATTCCTTTTCTTCACCTCAGACTTCTTCGACTCCCTCCATACCCGTGGTGCTTCCTTTTACCATATTTGTCTCGTTGATTCTCTCGCGATGCGTCAGCCGTGTGTTCTAATCTTCATCATTATGCGTCCTTTCTTTTCGGGTTTCCTTCCATTCCGTTATATGTCTTCCTTTTGATCCATAACGCATAACCCTTTCTTTTATAGTCTCCCTCACATTTCTTACTATGGTCTGTGCACAAGGAGACTCAGTATGTAATCGACTTGAGTACAACTACAATCGCTAGTTTAGATCTTCTTTGAGCTACCTTGTATCTCGTTGTCTAGCAATCTACTTGCTTCTCTTGTCTTACTCGCCCCACGGTTAGGAAACCTCTAGATCGCTTCTTCAATCAACTTACCTCTCGGCTTTGTCGATACTTTCAAGGAATCCCCTTGACCACCACCATTGGAGGAATCCCCACAACGGAAGTACTGCGTCGTCGCTCTCCAAGCAACTCCTTGGTTGACTTGCTACTCACTTGTTGACACTCTCGAGGAACCACCTCGAACACCACTGCCAGAGGAATCCCCACATCGGAAGTACTGTGTTGTCACCCTTCAATGCGACTTCTTGTCATCGAAGGCCCCTTGCGATTGCTCCTATCCTGGGTAGTTGTAACAGTTGTAATCTGTCGAGTGCAGAGCATAGAGTTCTTTCGATTGGTCAAGACTTTCAGAGAGGGAAAGGGTCCGTTTGGTCCAATTGATGACAGGGTTTGAAAAGACCACAAGTTCACTAGAGTCACTAAGTGTGATATTCAAGTGAAAGAAATGGAATTCCAAAACTAGAGAATACATGTGAGGAATCAACTACTTATATACTGCTATTGTACGCACACAGACCATGTTTAGGGCTGGTGTGGAAGGTCCTGGAATGATTATGTAATCATGACATCATAGAATGTTCTGGGATGTTCGGAGGATGACGTCATGGGAAAATAAGGTAAGGAACTAAGCAGATGAGTGGTGGGGGTGAGATTAATGGATCTGGCGGGGGTGAGATAAGATAAGATAAGATAAGATCTCTGCACCCAAGCAGATGCATTGAATCCTGGTGTCCACGTGACTAGCGAAGGAAAAACTGTTGAAGGAAGACAGGGGTATCGTATGAGTATCTTTTAGAAGAACAACATGACTAAGGCCTTATTCCGTTTCATTACCCCCTTCTCAAGATCGAGCTTCCAATCGATCAGAATACTGGTGAGCTTAGGCTCCGATTGTGGTGTGGGTATCTTGAACAGGAAGTCAGGGAGGCGGTTGAGTGAGGCAACAAAAGACTTAAAACCGTTGTCCATGAAGAGGGGGGTTTGCGAGGTGCAGAGAGGACAATCACATGGCTTTGAGGAAGAGTGCACTGCAGCCGCATTACCTCGGAGCACACGGATGGCCTCAGGGTGTTTCCAGTGGAAGTCTTTGATTTTCTTGGTTGCATGGATTAAGTTTGCTTTGGGTTCCCACATACATTCTTTGCATGGGTAGCCTTTCCAGTGCACCAAGTATTCGGTTTTGCTTCTCTTCTTCTGTAAGTCTACTACTTTCTGTATTTCGTATTCCTCTTCTTGCTGGACAATGACTGGAGGGGGTGGTTTCGGCTTGGCTTGGGTGGGGTAGGTTCCCATTACGTAGGGCATGAGAAGGGATTCATTGAATACTGGGTGAATTCTCTTCCATGTTTTTGGCAGTTTCAACTCGTAGGCTGCTACTCCCACTTTTGCCTTTACCTTAAATGGTCCATATCATTTGTCATCGAATTTTTTTGTTGGTCTGTCAGTTTTAATGTGTTTTGCCTCTAGGAGGACCTTTTGACCTGGCTGGTACTTTTCCACCTTTCTGGCTTTTTGGTCATGGGATCTTTTCATCGATTCCGCCGCTTTCTCCAGCACTTTCCTCACTGTTTCATAGCTGGATTTCATCTGCTCTACAAACATTGTCGCTGATTCATTTCAGACCTCTTTCTTTTGGGCTGGGATGGTGGGTTGTTGGCCGAAGTTGAGGATGAAGGGGGATACTTGGTGGCACCCATGGTTTGGGAGTTGTATGCAAATTCTGCTATCGCCAGCCAATCTGCCCAATCCGTCTGTCGATGGTTTATGTAGATTCGCAGGTACTTTTCTACTTCCTGATTGATCTACTCTGTCTGTCTGTCTGTTTGGGGATGGTAAGCCATGGACGGGTTTGCTTCGATTTTTAGGAGGGTGTACAGATCTCGCATGAATAATGACACAAATTGGGGTCCTTGGTCCGATATCACCTTTTGGGGTGTTCCATGCAGTTTGAATACATGATCTCGGAATGCCATTGCTACTCCTTGTGAGGTGATCGTGTCAGTGGCAGGGATCAGGTGCATCATCTTTGAGAATCAGTCGACCACTACCAGGATGGCATTTTTTCCTTGTGATTATGGTAGGGGTCCAATCAGATCTACTGAGATGATTTCCCATGGTGATGATGGGATCTCGTTAGGGTGTAATGGCATTGTCGTAGTAGTGGTCTTTGGTTTGGCCTTCTGACATGTGTCGCATCCTTTTACGTATTCCTCTATGTTCTTTCTTAGAGAGGGCCAGTAGTATTCGCTCATGATCAGGTCTTGGGTTTGTCTAACTCTGGGGTGACCTGAGATTGGGTGGTCATGATTGGCCTTGATGATTTCCTCTCTGAGTTTGGTGTCGTTTAGGATGTAAGTGAGATTTTTCCACCTTACCAGACCATCCTCTTTCCTTGTCCAGGGCGACTCAGCTTTTTTGAGACCTTCTTTCACAAAGTGTTCTAATTTGTATTGTAGCTTCTTGATGTGATCAAGGATGCTTGTTGAGGCGACAGCCTTTATTTGAACCAGGGTGGAAGGGCGCGCTGCAGCCTTGTTACCACCTTTAGTTGTGAAAAGGGAGTCGGGTAGCAGGATCTGCTGTTTATTGTTGGTGTTTACCCCCTTCTCATAATCTAGCCTTCTAGGCAGAGGGTCTGCTGGATTTGTTTTGCCAGGTCTATAGTTGAAAGACAACTTATATTCCTGGACAATTTGTTGCCATCTGGCTTGGCGACAGGAGAGGTCTTGGGGTTTACAAAAGAACTCTGGATTCTTGTGATCCATCAACACCTCTACTGGGTGGGTTGCTTCAAGGAGATATTGTTGCCATTTCTAGAGGGCAAAGATAACGGCTAGCATTTCGAGGTCTGTGGCATGGTAGTTGTGTTCTGCATCATTGAGGGATCTCGATATGAATGCCACGGGGTGCCACATTCCTTCTTGTTTTTGGGATAGGACTGTGCCCACTCCAATTCCCGATCTGTCGGTTTCGATGCAGAATGGGTTGGTATCCATAGGCATTGCTAGTGTGGGGGCTGTTGAGATTATTGCCTTAAGTTGTTCAAAGGCTTGCTGGCATGCTGGGGACCACTCGAAGTCTCGTTTTACCGATGTGAGGCTACTCAGGGGGCAGGCGATCTGGGCGAAGTTCTTTACAAATCGTCGGTAGAAGTTTAGGAACCCTAGGAAGCCTCTCAGGGTTTTCTTCAAAGTTGGTACTAGCCAGTCCTTGATTGCTGCTACCTTCTTTTCGTCCATCTTGACCTCATTTTGGAACACCACCAGTCCTAGGAACTCTGTTTCCTGTACTTCAAAGTCACATTTGTCATGTCTGAGGTACAGGTGGTTGTTCCGCAGGATTTCCAGCACTTCTCTCACTACCTTTCAATGTTTTTTGAGGGTTTTGGTAAAGATCATGATGTTGTCTATATAGACCACTACATCCTCTTGATTGATTAAGTCTCGGAATAGCGAGTTCATCATTGTTTGGAAGGTGGCGGGAGAGTTACATAATCTGAAGAACATCACTAAGGGTTTGAAGAGCCCTTGGTTGGTTCTAAACGCGGCTTTCCATTCGTCCCCTTCAGCCATCCGTACATTGTTGTACCCCCATCTTACGTCAAATTTGGTATAGTACTTGGCAGATTTAAGTTTGTCCACCAATTTGGCGATTAGGGAAAGTGGATATTGGTTGCACCTTGTGACATTGTTTAATTTTCTGTAGTCTTGTATGGGGTGAAGGTGGCCGTCTTTCTTCTTGATGAAGAAGAAGGCTGATGTGAAGGGTGATTTGGATGGACGGATGCAACCTGACTTCAGGTTTTCTTCGAGGAATTTGTCCAGTTCATCTTGCTCCCCTGGGTTTAACGGGTAGACTTTACAGTCCACCATATGGTCTCCCAGTAGGAGTTCAATGGCATGGTCCCATGGTCACCTTGTGTTACAACTACCCGGGGTAGGAGTAATCGCAAAGGGCCTTCGATAACAAGGAGTCGGTTGGAGCCGACAACGCAGGGGTTCTGACGTGGGGATTCCTCTATCAGCAAGAGTCGAGGGGATTCCTTGAAGATATCAGTAAGCGTAGAGCGAACCGATCAAGGGTAGTCGGGTTGGAGGCCGACGCGCAGTACTTCCGTTGTGGGGATTCCTCCAACGGTGGTCAGGGTATTGGCGAGTTGAAGGACAAGCTGATCAAGAAAGCGATCTAGGGGTTTCCTAACCACAGGGCAAGTAAGACGAGAGAAGCAAGTAGATTGCTAGGCGACGAGATACAAGGTAGCTCGAAGGAGGTCTAAACTAGCGATCTAGGTGATACTCGAGTCGTTTATATACGCAGTCTCCTCGCACACGGACCGTAGTAAGAAATGCGAGGAGAACTAGAAAAGAAAGGGTTATGCGTTACGGATCAAAAGAAAACGCATAACAGAATGGAAGGAAGCCCGAAAAGGAAGGACGCGTCATGATGAAGAGCAGAACACACGGCCGTCGTATCGCGGGAGAATCAACGAGACAAATATGGCAAGAGGATGTGCCACGGATACAGAGGTAGTTGGAGAAGCCAGTGGCGGAGAAAAGGAATATAGTCTGTGGGACGTGCTAGGATCCTTTGGATAAGAGGTCCTAGCACCGATGGTAGTACATGGATTGAGACGAGTCGAAAGAGAAGTACGAAGAAAAGGAAAAGTTGTAACACCTTGGGGGAAGCTCGTCAAAGCTCTCCTTGGCGAATACATCAGCATAATCATGTACGTATTTGGAGGCTGCTTCCTCAAAGGTCTTCTTTTTCTTGGCTACGAAGTCTTAGGCTGCTATGTTCGTCGCCATGTTATGGAAGTAACTCTCCATGTCAATTTTGAACAACCGATCTCCATCGTGCAAAATGAATTCAGTGTCCTCTTCATCATCGTCATCACAGCTTTCCAGTTGAGGCATGTGATCTTCCTCGCATCGGAAGGCTATCTGCCCTGTCTTCCAGTCTATGCTTGGGTTGTGGGCTTTTAGCCAATCATGTTCTAGGAAAATAGTATTTGGGCCTAGGTTTGTGACAGCAAGGGCCAGTTGTTCTTTATGGTCCTTGATTTACATTTCAACAATAACAAATTTCTCAATTTTACCCAATTGATTCAAGGATCCATTGGTGTTATACATGGACATGGGTTGGGGGAGGGTATGGGTAACCACCCCCTTCTCAGCTATGAATTTCTTGTGTATTGATGATCCAGTGCAGCCGGAGTCGATCAGGGCTTTGATTTCGGTGCTTGTTCCGTCAGACATCCTCAGGGTTATGGGTATCTCGAGAGAGTTGCATTCTTTTCTTACTGATGCCTTCTTATACTTGGAGGGTCTTTGGAGGTCCCTCAAGATCCAGTGTGCATCGGAGTTGCTCATCCGTTTTAGATCCAAGAGTAGATCGGGTGTCACTTCTGCCTTCCTGAATTTGTGGATGAATGACCTCAGGTGTTCCAGGTTTCTCATGGTATCCAGGTTTTCTACTTGGGCTTTCATCCACCTAATAGTCCAGGGGTCCACCATGTTCATCCAGTAGTGATCCATGCTCCGGCTTCTTCAGTTCTTGGTGGAAGGGCACTCTGCAGCCTCATTACCACCTACCTTGGAAGTTCCAATGCTACCAAACCCTTTGTCTGCTCATTTGGTTTTATCAAGGGAGTTTACTTCTTTTACTAGGGGGGTTGATATTTTCTCGAGAATTAATTGTGCCACCCTGTCGCCCGCTTTGGCTACGAAATTCTCATTCGAGAAATTGAATAGGAGGATCTTTACCTTCCCTCTGTAGTCATTATCTATTACCCCTGCTCCAGTGGTTAGCTTCTTTTTGATGGCTAACCCACTCCTCGGCGCAATTTGGCCATAATGGCCTTGTGGGATTTTCATCGACAGCCCTGTTGCTATCTGGGCTTGTCCTTTCGCTGGAACTACCATATTCTCAGAGGCGTACAGATTATACCCAGCTGCACCCAGAGATCCTTGCACTGGGAGCAGTATTTCTTTTTTGACTCTGACGATTTCTAACGTGGTCGTGGGAAGATTTACTTGGTTGATTTTCTCAGTCTCATCATTGCATGACAAAATTCTATATCAATTGTTTTGTTATATAGACGACAATGACTTAGATGATACAGAAGACCGACTGGTATCTACTGTATATCTTGAAAACCCGATCCAGAGTCCACGTTCTCTTCCACGACTTCTGTGATAGTGGCCTGAGTTTCCTGCTTAGGCAATTTGATGGCATTCATCAGGGCACGGATTTGAGAAAATTGTTGGGGAGAGATTACTTGACCGTTCCATTCCACTGCTCATGCTCTCGGGCCATGCAGACATGGTGGGTGTTCTTGGCAGGGTCAAGGCTTACCACATCTCTGCCATATCTCTGTGGCACATGCCTTATCGAGCTCCATAGGAGCTCCACATCCTGGGAACACACCGGGTGCATTCGGATGGGGGGCTGCGGTGGCAGTAGGAGGAGGTCTGGCTGGTGGAATGTACTGTGTTTGAGGCCTCTTCAGAATGAACCTTTGTTGGGTGTATGTCATGGGGCAAACTGCTTGGTTTCGCTCACCTCATTCTTGGAGGATTTCCTGAGTCTTCTGTAATGCCTTCTCCCACTCAAAGAGGTCCTCTGAGTCAATTAACACGTGATTGTTGTCCTCCGTGTGATTCACCAGCGTCTGATGGGCACATCGGTGGATCTGGTCAACTAGCAATCGTCCATTCGCTATGACATCATACTCTGCTTTGTCCGCATACTGGTACAGCTTGGTGAAGAAATCCTCTATGGAGTCATTCCCTTGCTTCAATGCAAAGAGCTTAATCTGAGCCTTGTGTTTGAGCCCAGGGGGTTGGAACACTCTTTTAAGGTTGGCTTTGAACATTGTGAAGTCCTGGTGTTCATTGATCTTTTGCCTGATTTGGAGATCAGCCCACTGCCCAGTGGGGTTCTCTCCTTTCATGTACAAGGTGGCAATCAAGATCTTCTGATGACTCGATGGATCCTATTCGAAGCCTCTTATGTAGACTGTCACCTGCCTCCACCAGGATTGGAATTTGTCTTTGTCACCTGCATAGAAGTCGGATTTCGCATAGATGGATTTCCCGATCTTTTTATCTGCTTCAAGGTGGTAGATAGGTTCATGGGGGCAGAAAAGCACACCAGAAGGTTGCCCTTCGCTAGACGGTGATGATGGTGGAGGAGGAGAGCTACCAGTAGGTGGTGGCTTTGCCTTGGGAAGTGCTTCTGGCAACCTCCTTAGATGGTACAGCAGATAGGGCCGATTGGGGTGGTTGTGGATGTAGTCGTACCTCCAACTGAGGTACTCAAAGTCAAGGTGGACCATATCTGCTTGTTCCTTGGTAAAGGTAGGAACTGGTGGCGGAGGCATCATGGGGCAGACAGATGGACGGGCAGGTGGTTTCGCCACCGGGGTTTTTGAAACGATCCTTCTTCGTTCTCCTAACTTAAACCCAAGTATAACCCTAGGAAGGGGGTAGCCTTCGCTACATAACCCCAGAATATGGTTCCCTATCTGACTTAGCCATGTCCGTTAGCCAACCTCTTAGCTAACAGCTATTAGATTTCCACATCCCCACCTCACCTCGGTGACCTGCACTAAGTTGAATTAATGCATAGCCATGATAGAAGGATCCGAGGAGTCAAAATTCATACACTTCTCATGGTCAGAATTCCACAAAACTGTAGGGATGAATAGTCTATAATATGAACTACCTTTTCCTAGATTTTCTTAATTTTCCCACCATTTTCTGGGGAGATATTAACTTATCTTTCCCATCCATTCTCATATAGTGATAAAACTTGTAGTTACACAGAAATT
>JBBPQZ010000199.1:0-21095 GCA_038092795.1 Boletus rubissimus
TGGCGACTGTGGTGCGGGTTCTAGATCTAGTGACACGTGTAGACATCGTGAGCAGACTCTTGAACAAGTACAAGTTCGAATATACTGTTAAGACCGGGTCAACTCCGGTACGAACTCCGGAACTCCGGAGTTATGTCCGAGGGAAGGGAATGGGACTTTGGCTTCACCGTATGTGGTGCGCCCTTGTCAGAGTCCGGTGTCCCGGATTTGCGGAGATGGTTGGAGGTGAGTCGGAGGTTGACCAAGGGTTGGGGACAACCCGAAGTCGATCAGAGAAGGGTCGGAGAAGAGTCGTCAAGACTTAGACAGAAGTCAACGGAGGTGGAGGTGAGTCTAAGATGATATTTGAACTAGAGTACAAGCCCTATTGGTACGACTTTATATACGGAGTAGAAACGGGGGACGGAGTAGTAAAGTCCGGGGGTCCAAGTATTTTCGAGGGTACGAGTATTTTCAAGGGGAAGAGTATTTTCTAGGGTAAGTAACGAGACGGAGGAATGTAGCCGAAAGGGTCAGTGGGTTACTACGACAAAGTCAGGCAAGACGGAGATGACAGGGTACAGGGTAGACGGAAGTGAAAAGGGATTGGAAATACACTATACAGGATATATGAAACGGAGAGACAACTCCGGAGGTCCGGAGTTGCGATATAGACGAAATAGATCCGGAGTTGGCGCGTAGAGCGCCAGAGTTGCCGGAGTTGGACTTGTATGAATTTTGGGATATGACACATGCGGTAACCCTGATCGTGGAAATCGCGGGACATTACAAAACACTTGATGCTTATATATCTAAATTAGGTACACACCGCATGATCATCGGGTATGATTGGCTTTTCCGCCATAATCCCGAGGTCAACTGGGTGCAGCAAACCATTTCATTTCCGCGCTGCACACAGTATTGCAAAATTATGGGCGCTGGCCCTCCTGCTTCTAAATATTTCGATCCAGACAATGCTTTCTTACGTACTATTGAAGAAGGACTAAAAGAACAGGTTCCGGAAACTTATCACGAGTTCCTCGAGGTTTTCTCGGAACAGGAATCGACTAGAATGCCAATACGAAAGCCTTGGGATCACGCTGTAGATCTCAAGCCGGACTTCGTTCTGAAGAAGGGTCGAGTGATTCCCCTATTGGACATCGAAATGGACGAAGTTCGCGCATTCATAGATAAAGAGCTCAAAAAAGGCTATATTGCTCCCTCCAAGTCGCCACAAACTTCTCCCGTCTTCTTTATTCCCAAAAAGGACGGTGGGAAACGGATGGTCATCGATTATCGCTACCTCAATGAGGGCACCGTCAAGAATTCCTATCCGCTTCCCTTGATTCCACAGCTCATTGATCGGCTGAAAAACGCTGATATGTTTACGGCCCTTGACTTATGTTGGGGCTATAACAATGTGCGGATCAAGGAAGGTGATGAATGGAAGGGTGCCTTCGTTACTCCAATTGGAGCTTACGAACCAACGGTAATGTATTTCGGAATGACTAATTCTCCCCCCACGTTCCAACAAATGATGAATGACATTTTCAACGATATGTATGCTGTTGTAATTATTTATATCGACGATTGTATGATATTTATGTCCAAGAAAACTCAGGAAGAACATGAGAAGGTAGTAAAAGAGGTCTTACATCGTTTACGCAATAATGATCTCTACGTAAAACCCTCCAAGTGTCACTTCTCGAAGGACAAGGTGGACTTTTTGGGCATGGTCGTATCTAAAAAGGGGGTAGAAATGCAGGAAAAGAAAGTCGCTGGAGTCATGGATTGGCCCGTTCCCACGCGGCTGAAACAGCTCCAAGGATTTCTAGGACTTTGTAATTATTATAGGTGTTTCATTTCAGGCTTTGCCGAGATCGCACGCCCCTTGAACGATCTTACCAAGAAAGACGTTCCGTTTACATGGGGTCCCGATCAACAAGCAGCATTTGACGCCCTCAAAAAGAAATTTACTACCGCTCCGCTTCTAGCTTATCCTAACCGAGATCAAGAAGTTCGAGTTGAAACGGACGCCTCGGATATCGCTACCGGAGCTGTGCTCTCAACCTTATGTAATGATGGTAACTGGCGTCCTATCGCCTTTATTTCCCACTCTTTTGATAGCGCAGAGCACAATTACCCTATTTACGACAAAGAATTACTTGCAGTGATTCGGGCGCTGGAAGAGTGGCGCCACTACCTTATTGGTCGTGAAAGATTCGAAATCTGGACCGATCACAAAAACTTGGAGTATTGGAAGAAACCGCAGACTCTTAGCGGTCAGCAGGCTCGTTGGCATGCCGTGCTTCAGGAATTCAATTATTTATTTGTTTATAAACCGGGTTCTTCAAATGGTCAGGCTGATGCGCTCTCTCGTCGCCCTGATCATGGTGAGGCTGTGCAGGATCATAACGCCAATGTCACGGTCCTACCTCCCACTGTTTTTATTAATTCGGTTTCTTTATCTTCGGACTTTCTTTCGGAGTTGGAATCGGAGTCTGCTTCTCTTGGAGTGGACGCCGTGGATGACTTCCTTTTTGATGCTACTACGAACATTTTCAAAAATAACAAAAACAAAGTTTTCGTACCTCCTTCATTACGTACCCGTCTTCTTACACTATGTCATGATTCTCCTATCGCCGGTCATGGCGGTCACTCTAAAACTATTCATACTCTCACTCGATATTTCTCGTGGCCTGGTGTCACAAAAGACATTAGAACCTATGTAGATAGCTGCCAAGTGTGCGCCCTCACGAAGGAAAAGTCAAAAGCACCAGCAGGAAAACTCCTTCCGTTACCTGTGGCCAAGAAACCATGGGAAGATCTTTCTGTCGATTTTATTATGGGTTTACCCGAATCACGTTCTTTTACGGCTATTTGTGTGGTAGTGGATTGCTTCTCCAAAGAAGTGGTATTCATTCCCACTTACGATACTTGTTCTTCTTCGGACCTTGCAAAATTATTTAGAGATCATGTATGGTGTATCCATGGACTCCCCTCCACTCTAGTTTCCGATCGTGGTCCCCAATTCGTGTCTGCTTTTACCAAGGACTTATGCAAACTCCTCGGTATCTCTCAGAAGATTTCCACGGCCTATCATCCGCAAACCGATGGCCAAACAGAGCGTGTTAACCGAGATTTAGAACAATATCTCCGCACTTACATTGGAAAGAAGCAGCATGAATGGGTTGACTGGCTCAAAATGGCTCAATTCTCACACAACAATACCGTCACTACTGCAACCGGCTCCATCCCTTTCAACGTTACTCGTAATTACGCCCCTCGCATGGGTTTTGAAGGGAGATTAGCTGGATTCGCAGGAGAAATGGGCCGTTCTCATAAGGAGATTGAAGAAGCACTCAAAAAAACTCGAGATCGTATGATCGCTTCTGCGGAGAAAAGTCGTTCCGATGCCCTGGAGTACTCTATTGGCCAGCAAGTCTGGTTATCTACCGATAAACTTAAACTTCCTTATACGGCAAAGAAATTAACTCAAAAATGGATTGGACCCTATGCTATCACCGCGGTCCTTCCTAATGCCGTTATGCTCAAACTCCCCAATGCTGTATGCATTCATCCCACAGTCAACATCTCTCGCGTAAAGCCTTATCGGGAAACCTTATCTGGACAACCCAAAGTCTGACCCAATGCGATTGAGGTAGATCAAGAGGGGGAAGAGCAGTTTGAAGTGGACTATATCGCTTCATCTCGTCTCAAAAACAGGAAGTTAGAGTATTTGGTACACTGGAGAGGATATGATGAAACCGATTGGACATGGGAATTATCAGACATAATCAATACCATCCCTCTGGCGGTTGCTGATTTCCATAAATCTAATCCCTCCGCTCCTCGTAAACTCCGTGGTCTCACGACATCTTCTTTCGCCTCCCTTTTCTCCCCCCTAGAGAACTTTACAGTCACGGACCATACCACGACTCGCCTGGAATTCGAGTCTTAAAAAGGGGGTAGTGTTATAATACGAACATTTTCAAACTTTCGATTTTCGTCATCTTTCTTTTTCCAGTCACGTGATCTGTGCACGTGACCGTGGTAACCCTCACATGACCAGGCCTAGAACCAATGATGTCATACCATGAGGTGACCATGACCTTTTAATTTCCGCTCTTCTTACACAGCCCCTTTAATCTCCGCTGTTTCCTATCTCACACTCGTGAGATCACTTAGTCTATTTATGGTATTTCCTCCCACGCATAGCATGGTCTGTGCGCGCGCCTGTACAGTATATAAGGTAGCACTTTGTGACTGGTATCCCCAGTCTAATCCACTTTATTCACCACTATAGGCATTGCCTTGGCCTCTTGGTCATTGTAGCCTGTGTTGTTCGGAAAAGACCCCCATACCCTCTTCATTGAGCCAGGACACGTGTAGCCTGCAAGCAGATACCTGAGCCTTGTGGAAGTGATCAGACTCTTCGGAGGTAGTTCATAACAGCAAGAGCCTCGTCTCGGGCAGCTGAAAGGGTCTTCAGATGGTCTTCCACTGCAGGGAGATCCGAATTGGCAATGATTGGTGGCAGTGCATGGGGTTCATATCCCCATCATGAGGAAGAAGGGGGATTTGCCTGTGATGGAGTGGGGGCAGTGATTGTGTGCAAATTCGGCATGGAAGATCGAATCTGCCCATGACCCTGGGTTAGATCTGCAGTAGATGCGGAGATAAGTCTTGACTTCCTGGTTGACGCGTTCGGTCTCTCTGTTGGTCTGTGGGTGATATGTGGTGGAGAGGGATAGATCATATCGCAGTAATCTCCCCAGTTCATGGGCAAATGAACTAGCGAACTGGGGTCCTCGGTCAGAGATAATTTTGTCATAGAGGCCGAAGCATAGGAAAACTTTGTGGAAAAAGAGGGCGGCGACGCCCTTGGTGGTGATGAATTTCTTGGTAGGGCATAAAATTACCCCCTTTGTAAGCCCATGGTCGACCACGACCAAGAGTGAGTCAAAACCAGAGGAGACCAGAAGGTTGGTGATCAAATTGCAGGAGATTTGTTGGAATGGGTGAGACGTGGTGGATTTGATCAGAGCAATGGGGGGAACAGAGGGGTGAGTGTTGGATTTCGCCTGTTGACAGGTGGCGCAACCTTCAACATAGCGACAAACAAAGGTGGCAAGGCCCGGCCACCAGAATTCGGCAGCAATGAGCTAACGGGTCTTGAGAAAACCGGGGTGGCCGGCAGTCTCGTGGTCATGGCAACGTTGTAGAATAGAGTGATGAAGGGAATCGTCAGCGGGGACATAGACGTGACCCTGATAGGTCAGGACACCGGCATCAAGTTGCCAGTCGGCGAGGCGGGAGTGGAACGCAGGAGGGATTTCCTCATTCATGGATTGAAGGGCCTGACAGACTAAAGTGTCAGATTTGGAGGACTCTTTGATCCGTTCATGGAGAGCAGCATCAATAGTGTTAATAAAGAGAGAAGGCGGGAGAAGTGTTATGCCTTCATTGTCAAGGTCCGACGCTGGGAGAAGATCCGGTCGTCGAGATAGAGCATCAGGGCCGGCAAGTTGCGTGCCGGGAACATGGATTATTTTCAGGTCGAAGTTGGCTAAGTCAATTAGCCAGCAGGCTTGGTGGCAGTTGAGGGTTTGTGGCTGATGGAAATAAGTCAGGTTCTTGTGATCCGTGAAGGTTTGGATGGGGAAAGCTGAGCCGTGGAGGTAATGGTGCCACACTTTCAAACCGCAGATCATAGCAAGGAGTTCTCTGTCGTAAATGTCATAATTTCGTTCAGCGGGGGAGAACGACTGAGAAATATAGGAACAGGGATGCCATTCTCCATTGGCGTCGGTCTGGAGGAGGATTCCTCCAGAGGCGTACTTAGAGGCGTCAGTGGCGATGGTGAAGAGGGTGGAGAGATTTGGCATCTGTAATACTGGTTTCTTGAGGAAGAGTGCCTTGGGGATGTCGAAGGTGGTGGTGTAGGCTGACGACCAGGACCATGAACTAAGCTTCTTGGTGAGATCTATTAGGGGACGAGCAATGTTAGAATAATCGGGAATCAATCATCAATAGAAATTGGCGAAGCCAAGGAAAGATCGAATGACCTTGATGGTAAAGGGGACTGGCCAGGAGGCGATTCCGTTGAGCTTGACGGGGTCCATGGTGAGCTGTCCAGGCTTGACGATCATTCCGAGATATTCTACCTTGGTAGCAGCGAACTTGCACTTCTCAAGTTTGAGGTGCAGGTCGAGTTCGGTCATATGTTGAAGAACACGCTTAGTTCGTTCCATGTGAGTAGCTTTGTCAGGAGAAGCGATGAGCAGGTCATCCATGTAGATTACAAGCCATCCTTCGGTGATCATGTCATGAAATGAGTCATTCATGAATCTCTGAAATGTGGTGGGTGAGTTACAGAGACCGAAGAACATTATGGTTGGTTCGAAAAGCCCCTTATGGGTGATAAAGGCGGCCTTCCATTGGTGTCTGTCTTTGATATGGATGTTGTTGTATCCCCATCGAACGTCGAACTTGGTAAAAACCTTGGCGTCGTGGAGTTTATTGATGAGATCGGATATGAGAGGCAAGGGGTATGCGTCCCGAACAGTATGTTCATTGACGTAACGGTAGTCTTGACAGAGACGAAGACCGCCATCCTTCTTTTTGATGAAGAAAAATGGGGAAGCTTGAGGGGACTTCGAGGGGCAGATCTTTCTGCAATCTAGATTCTCCTGTAAAAAGGACTCGATGGCGGTGCGTTCCTCAGGTAAGAGGGGGTAGAGTTTCCTGATCTTTGGGGTGAAGGAATCTTTGAGGTTGATCTCATGGTCGTAAAGCCACAAAGGTGGGACATGGTCAGTGGCTTCCTTTGAAAAGATGGAAGCGAATTCTGAGTATTCTGCTGGGAGAACTGGTTTGGGTTTCTCCTTCTTAGCAGCCATAGTGAGCTCGGTGGCTTGGGTGAGGCGTCCGATGACCGGGGATCCTTTGGGGATATATCAAGATCCACTTTTGATGATGTGGAACATGATCCGAATGTCGTTATCATGTTGGCAGTGGGCAGAGGGGTCTCTCCATTCGTTGTACTCGAACAAATGAGAGTGGGTAACGGAGTCAACATGGATGTGTTGAGGAGCGCGGGGTGGTGGTTTCCAGAATTTGGACGAGTGACGGTTATAATCCATCGAGTGCAAGGCATAGAGCTCCTTCGACTGGTCGAGACTTTCGGAGAGTAAAAGAGTCCATTTGGTCCAGTCAATGGCAGGGTTGGTCTCTTTCAACCAGGGGAGTCCAAAGAGGACATTGTCACATCTAAGAGACATGACCATAAAGTTAACTTGTCGGGCTATTCCCTCAATATTGAGGAACAGTAAGCAGGAGTACTGGATTGCGCCTTTCTTGTTGAGGAAGTTGTCGGTGTTCCGGGCGTAGATAGGTTTGTCGAGCTTCATGAGAGGAAGCTTGTGTTTTTGGGCAAAGTCCCAGTCGATACAGGAGATGTCGGCTCCACTGTTGATGAGGGCGCGGGTGTCGATGGCTTTCAGTGTGTGCGAGGGTACAATTACTTGAATGGGAATTTGCATTGCCTTGGTAGTGGATGTTACAAGTACAGGTGCACACACGGGAGAAGAAGGGGAAACTCGCATCGAAGAAGTTCCCCTATTTAAAAATCCATCTTTTTGAATCTAATCCTCCTGACCGCTGGAACGTCTTCATCGTCATCGTCTATCTCTTGAAGATGCGGAAGATCTTCATCGTCATCCTGACTGATCACCTTTATGACCGGTTTGGCAGCTGTGAAAGTGGGGCAGGCAGGGGCAGAGTGGCCAGGTTTATGGCACCTGAAACAAAGTTTTTTCTCGATACAATGCTTCCTTTCCTCCGGGGTCATTCTAGAAACTCAGATAACGTCAACATCCATGGTGTCAGGGTCTTTGGCGGGGGTGTGAGAGGGAGAGGAGAAGTTCTGGTGCGGTTGGTACAAAGGTCGGGAGTATCGGTGCGATAACTCAGCAGCGTGATCCCATTGGGTTTGGAAGTGGACGGCCTTGTCATACCATACCTCGATGGTCGAGGGAACTTTCTCCATGGACATGATTTTCCTCATAAAAGTGGGGGGAAGTCCAGAAGTGAAGTAGGAGATCAGGACATTGTCGTCCTGGACTTGTGACGTAGCGACTTTGTTCTTGAACTCGGCTATATAGGAGTTCAACGAGGGGTTGTAAATGCTGTTCTTACCGATGAGAACGCGTTTGGTGGTAAGCCAGGTAATTGCATTGTTGACTGTGTCATGGTGTTCGAATGTGGTCTTGAAAGCTTTGACAAAGTTTTCCCAAGTGCCGATGGTCGCAACGCCTCCGTTGATCATAGACATGTGATAGGTGTTTGCCCAGGTGAGGGCGGGTCCCTTAGTCATAAAAGACAGGGCGAAGGCAACTTTTTTAGGGTCTGAGTTGTATATGGCATTGTTCACTGTGGTGTAAAACAGCACAGTGTTCAACCAAGATATGGCTTTATCGTAAGAGCCATCAAAGACTTCAGGGGCACCGAGGCGAAGTTCAGTGGGACGAGAGGACATTATTGGCGAGGATGGAGATAGGGATGGAATAGGGGGAGGACGAACAGGAATGCTAGTAAGAGAGCTAGTAATAGAAGGAACAGTGCGAGAAGGACCGGGAGCGGTAGAGCATGTAGAAGTAGGAGAGGAGGGGGAATTTGTTGGTTCGGATGGGATGGTAAGGCTGTGGGAGAGGGTAGTGGCTAGGTTCCAGTCTCGTTGTTCTGCTGTCTGGCGATGGAGAGTATGCTCAATCTGAGCTGCAAGCTTGTCTGGTTCCTGATCCTCTAGGTGGGTAGACTCATCCGATTCCTCCAGGGAAGAAGGTTCAGCAGGTGCGGGATGATAAAGTCCCCACATGGGGTGGTTACGCTGGGGGTGAATGGTGGAGGCTTACGCGATGGTAGCCTCTGCTAGAGAGTTTAGACCTTTTGTTACGACTACCTGGGGTAGGAGTAATCGTAAGGGGCCTTCAATGACAAGGAGTCGGGTTGAGAGCTGATGATGCAGTGGTTCTAACGTGGGGATTCCTCCGTCAGCAAGGGTCAAGGGGATTCCTCGAAGATATCAGTAAGCGGGGAGCGAACCGATCAAAGGAGTCAGGTTGGGAGCTGACGATGCAGTATTTCTGTTGTGGGGATTCCTCCAACGGTGGTCAAGGTATCGATGAGTCGATCAAGGAAGCGATCTAGGGGTTTCCTAATTGCGGGGCAAGTAAGACGAGAGAAGCAAATAGATTGCTAGGCAGTGACAAGATACAAGGTAGCTCGAAGGAGGTCTAAACTAGCGATCTAGGTGGTATTTGAGTCGTTTATATATGCTGTCTCCTTGTGCACAGACCTAAGTAAGAAATGCGAGGGAGACTATAAAAGAAAGGGTTATGCGTCACGGATCAAAAGAAGACACATAACGGAATGGAAAGAAGCCCGAAGAGGAAGGACGCATAATGATGAAGAGCGGAACACACGGCCAACGCATCACGGGAGAATCAACGAGACAGATATGGTAAAAGGATGCATCACGGATACGGAGGCAGTCGGAGAAGCCCAAGGCAAAGAAAAGGAATAAAGTCTGTGGGTCAGGCTAGGATCTGTCATATAAGAGGACCTAGAACCAATGGTAGTACATGGATGGAGCAAAGGCGAAAGAGAAGTACGAAGAAAAGAAAAAGTTGTAACAGACATAGACACAAAAGATGCGACAGATGGGTGAGTAGTTGAAGACTGGCGGGGTCATCGACTGGCCCAGGGGTAAGCAGAAAGGCTTGAGCAAAAGCAGGTGACTTCGAAGTGGAACTATGACCTGAATATGTGACGGGCCCCGTCGTCACTCCACTTCCAGTGAGCTCAACTTTCTGTTTCACTGTGGCCATGCTGAGGTCTCTCCATGTTCATGTCAGGCCAAATATATTGTGTGGAGAAGAGCAGTGTGTCCCCTCTTGGCCTGTGGATATGTGGCAAGGAACCTCACCTCATCAGAGCTGTACCTGAGTCAAGTTGGCAGGTAGTGTGGGCAGATGGGGTCAGTGTGACACTTGTAGGAGTCAGGACAACAATAAATGACTCACATGTTGAGGAACTTGAGTGCAATCACCAACCACTCATAGTGCTTGACAACAAAGACGCAATTGTTGCCCTGGATTCAAGTGGGTGGCCATTCACTCAATGGTGTGTCAAGGCTGAGTTCTGGATCCCCACTGACCCAATGCTTCATGATGTCTCTCCAGGATTCTTTTTTGAAACAACAAGTTCCATCAGCGCAGAGAATGGGGACATCTGGGATGACAAGACCAGGTTTCAGGATGGAGTAAAATGAATGTCTGTGTGTGCCAGTCTTTCCATGGCATGGTGGCACATCCAGCAGTTGGTCATTGGATGATTGATGTGCTGGTGGTGAGAAACGACTAGTAGGGATGGATGGGCCCTTCAAGTTGACTTTGCCAGCAAGGCGGGGTGGAATCTTGATGGTAAATGGTGCTGGTTGTGGTGGGGCTGTAACATTTGGGTTGCGACTTGCCAGTGGAGTAATTGTTGGGTGCTTTGAGTTGTGAAGGACGGTGTTGGTGAGTTCATGGACGATGCCAGTGACACTATCCATGTCTGTCCTTAGTCCATAAATGTTGGTCATGACTGATGTGTGAATGAAATGCATCTCCTCCATTGACATTGCCTGAATGAGTGCTCCCTCTCCTATCAGGGATTCGTTTGCACACCATGAGATTGACACCAACACATCACTATAGTCCTTCTCAGAGTTGTGCAGTTCATTGAGAAGGTACCTGTTATAATATGAATATTTTCAAACTTTTTCGGACTTGTACTTTTGACTTTTCCAGTCACGTGATCTGTGCATGTGACTGTGGTAACCCTCACATGACCAGGTCTAGAACCAATGACATCATACCATGAGGTGACTGCGTCTTTTTAATTTCCACTCTTCTCACACAGCCCCGTTCATTTCCGTTATCGCATTCCCATGGTCTTGAGACCACTTAGTCTATTTATGGTAGTTCATCCCATGCATAGCATGGTCTGTGCGCAAGCCTATATAGTATATAAGGTAGCACCTTGCGACTGGAAATCCCAGTCTAATCTACTTTGTTCACCGCGATAGTCATTGCCTTGGCCTTCTTGGTCATTGTAGGCTGCGTTGTTCGGAAAGGACCCCCATACCCTCTTCATTGAGCCAGGACATGTGTAGCCTGCAAGCATAGTCCGAGCCTTGTGGAAGTGATCAGGCGCTTCGGCGATAGTTCATAACACTTGGATTAGACTGCATACACAACGCTCGGGTCCCAGAGCTAAGGGAATAAGAGGCACTACCACTTGACGGTAGCGAGACCAGCACTCGCCCCACGCTGTTTGTGATAGAATAGACGAGGTAACGACAGTGATGCACCTAGTGGGTGTGTGACTCAGTCGTGTGCGGGAGCAACGGACTATGATATTTACCTAGCGGGTGCGTGACTAGGTACATCATTAGCGTTCTGTGTAACTAAGCTATCGCAGTAGGGAAACTCACCTCAGTCATGTGCGGGAGCAACGGACTGGGGTGCAACGAGTCAAAAATGAGTGGCTATATAGCCCTAGGTATTTATACTGGGGTCGTATCTACTAATGAGGAATGGTTCAGGAAGGTATAGGGTCGAAGACAAATGGAATACTGTATTAAGGAAGGTCAAATGAAGGATAGTGAGCGACTAGCGTATAAGTGTTGTAAGTGGAATGGAGGCGTATGATATGTCCGAGTAACAGAGCCGATGCCGCGCCTGCGCACGTGCTTGCATATTCTAACACTCCTCCTCAAGCCATGCACAGTCCGAGTTTGGCCACGAAGTGTTTGACCTTTGGGGAGGGCAAAGCCTTCGTGAGTGTATCGGCGACCATATCACCAGTTGGGCAAAAGACAAGGCGCAGCTTGCCATCATCAATGACCCATCGGATAAAATGAAAACGGACATCGATATGCTTGGTATGCGCATGGTACTGGTGGTCCTTTGCAAGCGCGATTGCAGATTGGTTGTCAGAAAAGAGGGTTGTGGGCTCGAGAATGGGGGTAAACACGTCAGATATGAGGGTGTGCAGCCATAAGGCCTCTTTTGCAACGTGCGTCGCTGCTACGTACTCGCTTTCGGTGGTCGAGAGCGAAACGATTTCTTGGCGTTTTGATGCCCAGGATACGGCACCTCCGTCTATAAGGAAAGCATACCCAGACACCGCTCAGCGATCTTCGATGACGCTGCCATCTGCATCGGTGTACCCTGCAAGCATTTTTACTCCCCCTCCATACGTCAACCGTAAGTTCTTGGTACCCGAAAGGTAGCGGTAAATGCACTTCACTGCGTCCCAGTGTGGTTGCCCGTGGTTGCTGGAGAAGCGGGATACTTGTGATACGGCGTATGAGATGTCAGGACGGGTGCCGAGTGCTGCGTACATGTCATATCCCGTAATTCCACGAGTCCACCTCCGACACCTCCGACACCTCCAGCACACTACGCGCCAACTCTGGCCTCTTTTCATGTATATCGCAACTCCGGACCTCCGGAGTTACCTCTCTTTTCATTTATCCTGTAATACTTATTTCCAATACTCACGTACCTCCGTCGTCCCTGCATCTCGTACCTCCGTCATCCCTGCATTCCGTACCTCCGTCCTCCCTGACCTTTCATCTCCGTCTCCCCTTAGTTACCCATCTCCCCTTTTCGTTATCCCCTCGAAAATACTTGTACCCCCGAAAATACTCGGACCCCCAGACTTTAGTACTCCGTCTCCCGTTTTACCTCCGTATATAAACCCCCGTACCTAGCTTTGTACTACAGTTAGATTATCGACTCAGACTACCAACTTTTGACTTCCGGTTATAAACCCTCTGTTCACCTCTGATCCAAATTGATCACCTCCAACTTTATTGTTCCCCTCCGAATCACCCCGAACCTCCGCTCCGAAATACAAGCACCTGATCAACAGCAAGGGCGCACCACATACGGTGAAGCCAACGTCCTTATTCCCACCAAACTCCGGAGTTCCGGAGTTACACCTGGAGATCGTCGGCATGGTCTTAACAGTACATCAGCGAACTGACGGCTTCCTGATATGGAATGTGCTGCATTGCAGCGTACTCGGCGGCGGTAGATGGGGACTGCTCTGTAGTGAGGCGGGAGCTCGGATCCATGGGTGTGGAGAGGGGTTTTAGCTCGTCGAAGTTAAAACAATGGAGGATGGACTCAATATAATTTTTCTGTGAGAGGGCTAGCGTGCGCTCCTCCTGGTTGTGAGTGACTTTGATTCCAAGGAGCCAGTGGAGCTCCCCAAGATCTGTGACCTCTATATGGCGGCTCAGTTGCAATTTTACCTTGGCGACCAGTTTGGAGGAGGTGGCTGCGATTGTGCAGTTGTCGACGTGCACGACGATCATGGTGAGCATGGCGCCATTGCGTTTTATAAAGACGGCTTGATCTACTTCGTACTGCCTGAAACCTAGGTTTTCGACCAGAATCTCCACCAACCGCTGGTACCAGCGACGACCGCTCTGTTTTAAACCATACAAGGTCTTCCGTAAATGGCATATGCGGCGCGGGTGGCTCGGATCGACATAGCCAGGGGGTTGGCACATGTAGATTACTTCGTCGCTACTCAATTTTCTGTTGAGGTAGGCACCTTTGATGTCTACCTGATGCAGTTTGAGGTCTGAGCGAGCTGTGAGTGCGAGGACAGTGCAAATTGACGTGAGTTTGGCAACGGGGGCATAGATATCGAAGTAATCAATCCCGGGTACCTATGAAAATCCCTGAGCGACGAGACGCGCTTTGTGATGCACAATGTTTCCGGCAGTGTCCTTTTTGGCACGGAAAACCCACTTCGATCCGACCAAGTTCGCGCCTGCAGGTAGATCAGCGAGTTCCCAGGTACCCGCTTTAGCTAGCGTATCCAGCTCTTCGCAGATACCTTGTTCCCATTGGGGCCAATCAGGGCGGCATCTCGCGTCAGCGAGGTTGGATGGCTCGAGGGCCTCGGCTGCAGTGCTGGCTTGCTCGACGAGCATGGTTAGCTCTCTCTCGTCGTAGTCCATGCCGTACCTCTCTGCTGCTGCGAGCGTCTGCTCAGCTTGCCCATCTCCTTCGAAGACGGTGGGTTCAGGTGGAGGCAGGGGTTGCTTGAGGATAGGGTCTGGGGGCTGGACACCTCGTGGTAGTGCAGCAGTGGTGGCCTTGCCATTGATGATATTAAGGACCTGTTGGCTCGGCCTGTGGATGTGTTTGGTACGGGGCTTAGGCTCATCTAGGAGCGGTGTGGGGAGAGATTTTGGCGGTGGCGAGGGGAGCGGTGAAGGGAGCAGGGTGAGCGGTGAGAGTGGGGTTAGCAGTGATAACGGGGTGACAGGTCGGGTGACAAGTGGTGGCACTGTGGCACTTGCCGAGGGCTGTGCAGTGGCAATCTGTGCTAAGGTGCCATCGCCAAATATGATAGTCAGTTCCTCCTCCTTGACAGCACCTGTGGCTGGGTCAAAATACACGTTGCGCTCGACGGTCACAGAGCGTTTCGTGGGCCAGAACATGCGGCATGTGTTCTCAGTGCGGTCGTCAATCCCCATCCAACGTCCAGCATGGACTTTTCCTCCCAGCTTCGATCCATCACCCATCTTGACGTAGACGGTCGATCCCTATTCGCGCAGTCAGCCGAGATTGGGTGCCTTGCCCAATGCAACTTCATACGGCGACTTTCCATCAAGTGCTTTCATAGGTGTTCGATTTTTCAACCAAACGGTGTGACGCACTGCTTCTCCCCATAGGTGTTTTGGTAGGCCGCTCGCATGCAACATCGTGTGGACCTTCTCGAGGATTGTTCGATTTAGGCGTTCAGCGATGCCATTGTGCTGGGGTGTGTCGTAAGCAGTTAGGCACTGCACAGTGCCTTGGGCCTCAAGGTAAAGTAAAAACTCTTTTCCTTGATACTCTCCTCCTCGATCCAAGTGGAGAAGTTTTACCTTTGCAGCTAACTGACAGTCTAGCCAGGCCTCAAATCCTCAGTACACATTAAACGTATCACTTTTCTGGTGCAACAGGTGCATGTGGGTGAGTCTGGTGTAATCGTCTGTAAAGGTGACATAGTAACGCTTGCCCCCGAGCGTAGTGACTGGCGCTGGTCCCCAGACATCCGAATATACGATTTCACCAGTCGATGTGGTGCGTGGGCCCTCGCGCTGCTTGGCAATGGGCTTGCGCGTGGCCTTGGTGTACACGCATGAGTCGCAGAAGGTGTTTGGAACGCTTAGGTCGAAATTCAGCCCACTGACAAGTATTATAATACGAACATTTTTAAACTTTTCGCACTTGTACTTTTTCCTTTTCCAGTCACGTGATCTGTGCACGTGACCGTGGTAACCCTCACATGACTAGGCCTAGAACCTATGACGTCATACCATGAGGTGACCATGACCTTTTAATTTCCGCTCTTCTCACACAGCTCCATTAATCTCCGTTGCTTCCTTTCTCACACCCGTGAGATCACTTAGTCTATTTATGGTAAATCATCCCACGCATAGCATGGTCTGTGCACGCGCCTGTACAGTATATAAGGTAGCACATTGCGACTGGTATCCCCAGTCTAATCCACTTTGTTTACCACTATAGGCATTGCCTTGGCCATCTGGTCATTGTAGCCTGTGTTGAACGGAAAGGACCCCCATACCCTCATCCTTGAGCCAGAAGCCGTGTACTCTGCGAGCAGATACCTGAGCCTTGTGGAAGCGATCAGACTCTTCGGAGGTAGTTCGTAACATTGATCGGTTCGCTCTCAGCTTACTGATATCTTCGAGGAATCCCCTCGACTCTTGCTAACGGAGGAATCCCCACGTCAGAATCCTTGCGTTGTTGGTCTCCAACCCAACTCCTTGTCTTCGAAGGCCCCTTGCGATTACTCCTACCCTGGGTAGTCGTAACAACAGCGAGCAGCTGCTCGGCTTGGCCAATGCCTTCGTAAGTGACTGGTTCAGTGAGCGTGGGGGGTTCCTCTTCGACAGGGTCTAGCGCTTGAATGCCGCGAGGCAGTGCAGTGGCTGCGGCTTTGCTGTTGAGGATGTTGAGGATGCGTTGGCTGGGTTTGCGAGTTTGTTTGGGACGAGGGTCGTCATTGGTGTCAGGTATTCCAGTAGGGTGTAATAGTGGAGAGGTGAATGGTGATGGTAGTGGGATGAGTGGCGATAATGGTGTGTGGGGGTGAGTGGTGTTAGGTGGCGTTGCTGTGGGATTTGCTAGGGGCTGTGTGACAGTTTTGATGGACGTAAGGGGCAACTTGACCGAAACGGGTGGCTGAGCTGACGTGCCAGTGCCTAAAATAGTAAGCTCTTCCTCCCCCTCAATGGCACGTGGTGTCATGTCAAAGTACACGTTGCGCTTGACGGTCACAGTCCACTTCGACGGCCAGTACACATGGCACGTGTTCTCAGTGCGTTCGTCAATTCCCATCCACTTTCCCTGCTCAATCCTTCCTCCCAGCTTCAATCCAGCGCCTGTTTTGACAAACACAGGCGATCCCCATTCACACAATCAGCTCAGGTCCAGCATTTTGCCCAACGCAGCGTTGTAGGGTGTCTTGCCTGCGAGCGTTTTGGTAGGCGTTTGATTTTTTAACCATATGGTGTGACGTGCAGCCTCTCCCCACAGGAATTTTGGCAGTCCGCTCACATGCAACATCGCCCAGACTTTCTCGAGGATGGTTCGGTTTAGTCATTCAGCGACACTGTTGTGCTGCGGCATGTCGTGCGTGGTCAAACGCTGCACGGTCCCCTGCGTCTGAAGGTACAGTACGAACTCTTTGCTTTGATATTCTCCCCCTCGATCCGAGTGGAGCAACTTCACTTTTGCTTGCAGCTGACGATCCAACCATGCCTCGAAGCCACAGTATGCCTCAAAGGTCTCACTCTTTTGCCGTAGGAGGTGCAAGTGGGTAAGTCGCGTATTGTCATCTGTAAACATCACATAGTAGTGCTTTCTGCCTAACGTTGCGACAGGCGACGGTCCCCAGATGTCTGAATAGACGATATCACCAGGCATATTAGCACGTGGACCTCCACATTCCTTCGCAATAGGCTTCCGCATGGCCTTCCCATAGATGCACGATTCGCAAAAGGTATCTGGCTCGTTCAGATCAAATTCTAGGCCGCTAACCAGACCTGTTTCGGCTAGACGATGAGCTGCACTCGGCGCGATATGACCCATTTGTCGATGGAACTCCATGACAGTGAGTCATTCCGTAGCTGCGGCAGCATGCTCTCCTTCGTGCACTACTCAATACAGACCCTTGGCTGATCGTGGGATGCACCCGATCGTCTCTCCATCGGTGCCACAGATCGTGCAGTATCCACCCGCAAAGGTTGTCAAGAGCCCGAGCTCATCAAGACGGCCAATCAACACTAGTGTGTACCCCACTTCTGGTGAGTACAAGACTTCGGTCAGTTGAAGCTTCGAGACCTCAACCCCATTCAGGACTTCGATTATCAAGTCGCCTACCCCGGTCATGCTGAATTTCTGTTTGTTTGCAGCGATAAAGGACTTGGGTGGGATGCTTTGGATATTTGTCATATGATCTCGGTCCGGGGTAATATGGCGCGTTGTTCCTGAGTCGTACAACTCGACGCAGGTGGTCTCATTTTGGTGATCGTTTGCTTCCATAGCGACGTTCTCCAGGTTGTTTTCAGTGGCAGGAGAAGGGCCAGCGCAGCTGCTCGACGTCTTGTCATCAACATTGCGCGCTCAAAGCTCCTCCTCGTCTTATCCACAGCCCCAAGGACTGTTGTCGCCAACAACTGAAAACCAGTCGTCCTCATCGTCGGATGTGTTCTGTGCTGCGCTAAGTAGGTCTCCATGTTCGTCATTGCTGTCTGACTCTTCCATGAGCAGATCTGGGAGCGAGTCATTGTCCTTGACCACACCAAATACTCTGTCGTTGGAGTCGTCCTCAAATGCAGTATTGGCACTGTAAGTGGGAGGCATCGTTTTCTTCTCACTCTTATCATGGTCCCTCGCTAAATGTTCTTCAGAACTGCAGGTCCAGCATTTGCGTTTGGGACGGTCACTGCATGGAGGTCGTCTACCTCGGCCTCGTCCACGGGCGGGCGCAGTCACAGCCATTGCCTCGTCATGATCCTTTGTCTCACCTCGAACAGTATATTTCAGCTTTTGCCGTTCGGACTCTTCGCTGATGAGCGAAATCAGGATGTCAGGTTTGATGGTTTTCGTCGTCACGTATAAGCAGGCGGCAGCGAGTTGGCTCGAGGCGAAGTTGGCGAGGAAATTTAGGAGGAATCTAATAATGGTGGAACGGTAGTCTTTTTCATTAATCTCTACTCCCACTGATGCTAATTCCTCCTGCTTCGTCCGCAGACCGTCTAAGAACTGGCGGACGTCACCACCTTTCAACATTTTGGAGTTCAGGAACTGCGTGCATAGGTCCATTTGTGTGTAGGTACCCTTCTCGGTATACTCGCGCTTGATTTCTGCCCACATTTCCTTGACAGTTTCAATCTTACGGATCCTTAATGTGGTTGAGTCGGGGATGCGCTGGGTGAGTAGATGCTTCAAAATACCCTCGTTTTTCTTCCACTTTTTTAGCTCTGCATCTTCCGTGTTGGTCATCAGGCTGCTGAATGAAGGTTTCACGGCAGTCCCTTCAAAATGACCCCACAGTTCTTTTGCCTCAACAGCAGTCTGGAAACGGAAAGCAAAAATTGCCCAGTTCGTGCCTTTGACATCGAGCTTGGGCACATTGCTGGGGAGCGTATTGGTGGTGATGGGTATGGTGGTTGACATTGTGAGTAGTATTTTGGGTTTAATGTGAAGCAGCAGGGCTCATAACCTATAAGATCTAGACGAGAAAGGGCTCAGTCATTGCGCGGGTCAATGGACTAAGTGGATTACCTAGATGAGAAAGGGCTAGGTACGACATGAGTACTACGGTATAAAATGGTATGCGGAAAAAGGCTCACCTCAGTCATTGCGCGGGTCAACAGACTAAGGGGGGCAGTACTTCAACAGAGATACTATATACTCATAGGTATTTATATCAGGGTGCAGTATACGAAAAGAGTAATACCAGGGATGAACGAAAGGGTGAAGAGAGTTCGTACGGGTAGAAGGAATGATCACATCCGTGATATGGACAGTTAGTACTTAGCATATGGTAAAAGGTATAGTCTGTGCCACAAGAATGAAACGTACAGGATAACCGACGGCGGCTGCGCTCACGCTTGCATAATCTGACAACCAGCATAGTGGGACACGAACACCTAGGCACTCAGGTGATGACAGGGGCTAGTGCTCTATGCCTGGTAGCAATGTTATCCTTATTGGAAGGCGGACAACCTTATATAAACACAGTGGGTGCAGTTGTGGTCCACTCTCGATTTATCTCCAAGAAGGAGAGATTCCCCAAGTCTAGGGTCCGACATAGATTTGTACCGATGTGAAGAGCGCTGAATACGGATAGTGGGACAGGGGTGACTTCAAACTACAACCTCCCCAGTGCATGCAGCAGATTTGGGTAGTGTCCTAGTAGCTCTCTATCGCTAGCCTTGTTTACAACGACCCTAGCGGGCTTGATTTATGTATTCAACTTGGCATAGCAGGAAAGTGGGACGCAATGCTCAGGGATTAAACCCATACAAGCCAAAGACAATGGAAGGTGGGAGAGTAAAACAGCAGCACTGCAAAGTGCGCACTGAAGGCAAGTGGACAATTTAAAAGGAGTAAGGGTAAGGAGTAGAGAAAGGCCAGGGACTGAAGAGGTCAGTGGCAAAGGATGGTATTCTTGGAATTATGAAAGAAACACACAAGACTGAAGGTCACTAAAAGTGATATCTCCAGAATAGAAGTGCAATTCCAAGAATGGGGACTATAGTACATGGATTGACTACTTATATACCTAGGGAATACGTGCACAGACCATGGGGATTGAGGGTAGGATATAGGGTGTGGCTAAGGGTATTGTTAAGGGTATGACGTATGGTGATGTCATTAGGGTCTGGGGCACGGTTGGAGGGTTAGATAGTAGTTATCGCTATCTGATAAGATAAGATAAGGTGGAATTTAGTAAAAGAAAGATGAAAGAAAAATATCGTTCAGGGGTTATTTTTCATGGTTGTTACAGAACACAACACCTACTTGCTCACCAGACAATTGATATGTTATTCATCTCACTTTATACCTGAAATGTGTCACCATGTGTTCATCTGAATACTTACCCATCTGAGCACATAGGATCTGATCCCAACATAACCCATTCTCCCAGGGCATGAGTACTTGAGTCCCCAACCCACATATGGTGGAACTGGCTCCAACAACCAACACTGATTACCAAAGGACATTACAACAACTTCAACAAAAACCATTGCAACCAAGTCTCTCAGGAGTCAGAATACAAATGTCCTGATTCATCATACCACGTTCCAAATGTCCCGTGTATAAAACAATTGTTGTTTACATTGATTTGATGGGTTGGAACTTGTTGTGGCACGAAGTTGGGTACCAGCTGTAACTCGTGGGGCTTATCAATCAGGGAGGAACGACCCTTCGGGAGTTTTCACGTCAGGCAGGCTTACCACTCAGGTTTTCCCACAATTGTTTTGCTCTGGTCCGCCTTCAGGGAAGATACATAACATTGTCGAGTGAAGGAGAATGTACCAGAGCATGAGTCCAGCTTGACATTTCCCAAGTACTGCATAAGTGCAATCAAAGTTTATGTGGTCGAAGTTATGCAAGTTGGACTTTATAGTCTTTGGAGTTGACCTACGTGACGTAAGTAATGGTAGGTTTGCAGTCACGCCGCGGAGAGGCTCCAGGGCAAGTACTGCTCGTAGCTACGGTTTATGTAGTCCAAGGGCCGACGTTATCTACTATCGCCTGTACCTATAACAGTCCGACACTTGCTATATTCAAACTTCCCACAGTAACTTGAACGTTGAACGTTCGAACCTCAAGCTCAAGGTGAACTTCCCAAAGAATTATTCACGTTGCTACACGCATAATCCCCATAAGCACCATGCAACACAAACCTTGTCGATTCAGATACATCAGCTGGACGTCTCGAACGGGGTGCGCATACAG
>JBBPQZ010000200.1:0-21062 GCA_038092795.1 Boletus rubissimus
ATTTGGTTCATTGGAAGGGTTATGACGAAACAGATCGTACATGGGAATCAGGCGATATAATCAACACTGCCCCTCTGGCAGTTGCCGATTTCCACAAGTCAAATCCTTCTGCGCCTCGTAAACTCCGCGGACTTACGGCTTCTTCATTCGCCTCTCTTTTCTCTCCCTACGAGAACTTTACAGTCACGGACCATACCACGACTCGTCTGGAATTCGAGTCTTAAAAAGGGGGTAGTGTTATAATATGAACATTTTCAAACTTTTCGAACTTGTACTTTTTCCTTGTACTTTTTCCTTTTCCAGTCACGTGATCTGTGCACGTGACCGTGGTAACCCTCACATGACCAGGTCTAGAACCAATGACGTCATACCACGAGGTGACCATGCCTTTTTAATTTCCACTCTTCTCACACAGCCCCTTTAATCTCCGTCATTGTGTTCCCATGGTCGTGAGACCACTTAGTCTATTTATGGTAGTTCATCTCACGCACAGCATGGTCTGTGTGCGCGCCTGTACAGTATATAAAGTAGCACTCTACGACTGGTAACTCCAGTCTAATCCACTTTGTTCACCACTATAGGCATTGCCTTGGCCTCTTGGTCATTGTAGCCTGTGTTGTTCGGAAAGGACCCACATACCCTCCTCATCGAGCCAGAAGCCGTGTACTCTGTGAGCAGATACCTGAGCCTTGTGGAAGTGATCAGACTCTTCGGAGGTAGTTCATAACAATTACGGATCAAAAGAAGACGCATAATGGAACAGAAGGAAGCCCGAAAAGGAAGGATGCGTAATGATGAAGAGCAGAACACACGGCCGACATATCACGGGAGAATCAACGAGACAGATATGGTAAAAGGATGTGCCACAGGTACGGAGGCAGTCGGAAAAGCCCAAGGCGGAGAAAAGGAATAAAGTCTGTGGGATGTGCTAGGATCCTTTGGATGAGGGGGCCTAGCACCGATGGTAGTACATGGATTAAGCAGAGGCAAAAGAGAAGTACGAGGAAAAGAAAGAGTTGTAACATTACCTCCTTTGTAGAGTCAAGACCACGGCGTAGACAAAGACAATCCAGCCATGAGAGTGCACAGCAGCTCGACCATGGGGGAATCAGTAAAGAACGGGGCTGCCAACCGGGAAGCCCGTGATGTTACCATAACCGGTTTCATCAATGCAATCTTCCTTGTCGAAATAGTTTCTGTCGACGAGGGGAGAGGGAGAGCGTCGTCGAGGAAATCGATGGAGGACGGGGGAGGAGTGTCGAGGGACGGGGGGTGTTCCCTGTCGGCAAGATGAGTTAGTTCCTCGACGGAAACGATGATGTCCCAAGGAAGATGACAAGGAGGACGTTTGGGTAGACAAGGACGAGAAGGATTGTTGCCTTGGAGGAGGAACACGGTGGGGTGGTGGGGAGGCGGTGCGACGTCGAAGAGGGCAACGGGCGAGGATGTGCCTGGGGGCCCAACAAAGGCAGGTTGTGTATTGATGCATGGGGCAGTCGCGCTGGAAATGGCCGACATGGCCGCAGGAGTAACAATGTTTGCCGGCTCGGAGGTGTGAGTCCAGGAGGGGGAGACGACCGTCAGCGCCCGTCCAGGCACTTTCAATTCATTGCATAAGGCAGTCTTCTTTGGACCCAAGAGGGGTCAAGGAAGCTGAGGGGGTGGTTGGCACGGATGGAATCGCGAGGGCCTGTGAGACCGTGACGGGTTCAGCAGGGGGAGGTCGTTCGACCTCAGCTAAGGAGACTGTTGGGGTTGCACGTTGACAGGTGCGATGGTGTTCGACAGCGAGTGCCTCGTAGAGTTCTCGGGTGAGGGGGCGAGTTTGAGTGGCCATAGCCAAGAGATATCGCCACATGTCCCTTAAGAGGGTAAGCATGCCGAGTTGGTGGAGGGCGATGAGGAGGCAGAACTGCGCCTGCATAGCGTCTTGATAAATGAATTGGGCCACATAGGACCGATTGGCGTCCACGGTGGGAACGTGAGCGAGGGCGATGATGTTAAGGTTTGCCAAGTAGGCGCTATAGAGGGCGTATAGGGGGGACACCGAGTCGAGGTAACAGTCTAGGGTGGTCGCGAGACCGGGGTTGGTGATGAGCTCGGTGAGCTCGTGGATCTCAAAGATGGTAGGGGAACCATCACTGAGGCAGTACGCAGTGGTTGGGACATCTACAGAGAGAGGGGCTTGTTCAGTATCATCTGCAAGGCTATCTGCATGGTCCACAGAAGGAGTAGGAGGATGTTGTGCAGCAACGTCAACGTGGGTAACACTATCATAGGGAACAAGTGGGGAAGTAGGTACAAAAGAAGGAGAAGAGAGAATTGGAGGAGACAACGTATCATGCTCCTCGGGGAACAAGGTTTGGTTTTCGTGAGATGGCAACGGAATGGCAAGGGGGGAGGCGAAGCCGGGAGGTACTTGGTATCTTTTGTAAATCTGGGTGATGGTGAGAGTGAGGTGAGGAATCTCGTCAGTGGGGATAAAGTTAATGGCCATGTCAGTTCTTAGAGGATGATGAGAAGATGGAGGGAAAGAGGTTTTTATACGCTTTGAGAGCGGAGTCTGCATTTGTTAGATGCCTCTCCGGAACCCAGGAATCCTCTTCAGTCATATACCCTTTCCAACGGATCAAGAAGGAACGCCGTCCTGCTGATCCCTTATGTTTGATGATCTTTTCGATTTCATATTCTTCTTCGCCATCTATTAAGTCTGGAGGGGGTGTAGGGTAGTTAGCCCCATGAGTGTCATTCTCGCGGTAAGGCGAGAGGAGCGAGGCGTGGAATACCGGGTGGATCTTCCAGGCCTTGGGGAGGCGCAGTTGGTACGTGATCGGGGACAATACCTTGGTAACGGTAAAAGGTCCCTCTTGTTTGGAGGCAAACTTGGGATTTGCAATGGAACATTTCAAGTTCTGTGCCTTGAGCCAAACCCTATCCCCTAGGGTGAAGGGTTTGAAGTGTCATCTGGTTCGGGCTGACATGGTTTGATGTGCCAGCTCATGGAAGGCGAGGGCCTCATCTCGGGCAGCCGAAAGAGTCTTCAGACGGTCCTCTACTGCGGGGAGATCCGAATTGGCAATGATCGGTGGCAATGCGTGGGGTTCATATCCCATCATCAGGAAGAAGGGGGATTTGCCTGTGACGGAATGGGGGTGGTGATTGTGTGCAAATTTGGCGTGGGAGATCGAATCTGCCCATGACCCTGGGTTAGATCCGCAGTAGATGCGAAGGTACGTTTCGACCTCTTGGTTGATGCGTTCGGTCTCTCCATTGGTTTGTGGGTGGTAGGCGGTGGAGAGGGGCAAGTCGTATCGCAGTAGTCTTCCCAGCTCGCGTGCGAACGAACTCGCGAACTGGGGTCCTCGGTCGGAGATGATCTTGTCATAGAGGCCGAAGCGGAGGAAGACTTTGTGGAAAAAGAGGGCGGCAACCCCCTCGGCGGTGATGGATTTCTTAGTAGGGCATAAAATTACCCCCTTTGTAAGCCTGTGGTCGACCACGACCAAGAGCGAGTCAAAACTGGAAGAGACCAGGAGATCAGTGATCAGATCACAGGAGATTTGCTAGAAGGGGCGGGAGAAGTGTTACGCCTTCATTATCGAGGTCTGATGCCAGGAGAAGATCGGGACGACGAGACAGGGCATCAGGGCCGGCAAGTTGCGTGCTGGGAACATGGATCATTTTTAGGTCGAAGTCGGCTAAATCAATTAGTCAATGGGCTTGGCGGCGGTTGAGGGTCTGTGGTTGACGAAAATAGGTTAGATTCTTGTGATCCATGAAAGTTTGAATGGGGAAAGTGGAGCCGTGGAGGTAATGGTGCCATGCTTTCAAACCACAGATCACGGCAAGGAGTTCTCTGTCGTAAATGTCATAGTTTTGTTCTGCGGGAGAGAACGACTGAGAAATATAAGAACACGGATGCCATTCTCCATTGGTGTCGGTCTGGAGAAGGATACCTCCAGAGGCGTATTTCGAGGCGTCGGTGGTGATGGCAAAGGGGGCGGAGAGATTCGGCATTTGCAATACTGGTTTCTTGAGGAAAAGTGCCTTGAGGGTGTTGAAGGCGTGGGTACAGGCCGACGTCCAGGACCACGAACTAAGCTTCTTGGTGAGGTCTATGAGGGGGCGAGCGATGTTAGAGTAATCGGGGATGAATTGTCGATAAAAATTGGCAAAGCCGAGGAAGGATCTAACATCCTTGACGGTAGAGGAAACCGGCCAGGAGGCGATTCTGTCGAGCTTGACAGGGTCCATGGCGAGTTGTCCGGGCTTGACGATCATTCCGAGGTACTCTACCTCGGTAGTGGCAAACTTGCACTTCTTGAGCTTGAGGTGCAAATTGAGTTCAGTCATGCGTTGAAGAACACGCTTAGTTCGTTCTGTATGTGTTGCTTTGTTGGGGGAGGCAATAAGGAGGTCATCCATATAGATGACGAGCCAACCTTTGGCAATCATGTCACGGAAGGAGTCATTCATGAATCTCTGAAACGTGGCAGGTGAGTTACAGAGACCGAAAAACATTACGGTGGGTTCGAAAAGGCCCTTATGGGTGATGAAGGCGGCCTTCCATTGGTGTCTGTCTTTGATACGGACGTTGTTGTATCCCCATTGAACGTCGAACTTGGTAAAGACCTTGGCATCACGGAGTTTATCGACGAGATCGGATATGAGGGGTAAGGGGTATGTGTCACGAACGGTGTGTTCGTTGACGTAACGATAGTCTTGGTAGGGATAAAGACCTCCGTCCTTCTTTTTGACGAAGAAGAAGGGCAAGGCTTGAAGGGACTTTGAGGAGCGGATCTTGCCGCAATCTAGATTTTCCTGTAAAAAGGACTCAGTGGCAGTGCGTTCTTCGGGAGAGAGGGGATAGAGTTTTCCGATCTTCGGAGTGAAGGAATCCTTGAGATTGATTTCGTGGTTGTACGGCCGTGAGGGTGGAACGTGGTCAGTGGCTTCCTTCAAAAAGACGGAAGCGAATTCGGAGTACTCTGCTGGGAGAACTGGTTTAGGTTTCTCCTTCTCAGCAGCCATGGCGAGTTTGGTAGCCTGGGTAAGGTGTCCGATGACTGGGGATCCTTTTGGGATATATCGAGATCCGCTTTTGATGATGCGGAACATAATCCAAATGTCGTTATCATGTTGACAATGGGCAGAGGGGTCTCTCCATTTGTTGTATTCAAACAAATAAGAGTGGATGATGGAGTTGACATGTGTTATAATATGAACATTTTCAAACTTTTTGAACTTGTACTCTTTTCTTTTTCCAGTCACGTGATCTGTGCATGTGACCGTGGTAATCCTCACATGACTAGGTCTAGAGCCAATGACGTCATACCATGAGGTGACCACGCCCTTTTAATTTCTGCTCTTCTCACACAGCCCCGTTCATTTCCGTTATCACGTTTCCATGGTCGTGAGACCACTTAGTCTATTTATGGTAGTTCATCCCATGCATAGCATGGTCTGTGCACACGCCTGTACAGTATATAAGGTAGTACTTTGCGACTGGTATCCCCAGTCTAATCCACTTTGTTCACTGCAATAGTCATTGCCTTGGCCTTCTTGGTCATTGTAGACTGCATTGTTCGGAAAGGACCCCCATACCCTCCTTCGTGAGCTAGGACACGTGTAGCCTGCAAGCATAGTCCGAGCCTTGTGGAAGTGATCAGACGCTTCGGCAGTAGTTCATAACAACATGGATGTGTCGAGGAGCACGGGGTGGTGGTTTCCAAAATTTGGACGAGTGACGGTCGTAATCCGTTGAGTGTAGGATATAGAGTTCTTTCGACTGGTTGAGACTTTCAAAGAGTGAAAGAGTCCGTTTGGTCCAGTCAATGGCAGGGTTGGTTTCTTTCAACCAGGGAAGTTCGAGGAGGACATTGTCACGCCTGAGGGACATGACCATGAAGTTGACTTGGTGTGCTATTCCCTCAATATTGAGGAACAGTGAGCATGAGTACTGGATTGCGCCTTTCTTGTTGAGTGAGTTGTCGGCGTTCCAGGTGAAGATTGGTTTATTGAGCTTCGTAAGAGGAAGCTTGTGTTTGCGGGCGAAGTCCCAGTCGATACAGGAGATATTGGCTCCGCTATCGATGAGGGCACGGGTGTTGATGGCTTTCAATGTGTGCGAGGGTATAATTACTTGAACGGGAATCTGCATTGCCTTGGTAGTGGACGTTACAAGTACAGGGGCACACAAAGGAGAAGAAGGGGAGACTCGCATCAAAGAAGTTCCCCTATCTAAAAATCCATCTTTTTGAATCTAACCCTCCTGACCGCTGGGACATCTTCATCGTCATCGTCTATCTCTTGAAGATGCGGAAGATCTTCATTGTCATCCTGGCTGATCGCCTTTATGACCAGTTTGGCAGCTGTGAAAGTAGGACAGGCAGAGGCGGAGTGGCTGGGTTTACAGCATCTAAAACAAAGTTTCTTCTCAATACAATGCTTCCTTTCCTCTGGGGTCATTCTAGGAACTTGGATGACGTCAACGTCCATGGCATCAGGGTCTTTGGCGGAGGTGCGAGAGGGAGAGGAAAAGTTCTGGTGTGGTTGGTATGAGGGTCGAGAGTATCGGCACGATAACTCAGCAGCACGATCCCATTGGGTTTGGAAGTGGACAGCCTTGTCATACCATACCTCGATAGTCGAGGGAACTTTCTCCATAGACATGATCTTCCTCATAAGAGCGGGGGGAAGTCCGGAAGCGAAGTAAGAGATCAGGACATTGTCATCCTGGACCTGTAACGTAGCAACTTTGTTCTTGAACTCGGCTATGTAGGGTTCAGCAAGGGGTTGTAAACGCCGTTCTTACCAATGAGAATGCGTTTGGTGGTGAGCCAGGTGATTGCATTGTTGACCGTGTCGTGGTATTCGAACGTGATCTTGAAAGCTTTAACAAAGCTTTCCCAAGTGCCGATGGTCGCAATGCCCGCGTTGATAGTGGACATCTGATAGGTGTTTGCCCAAGTGAGGGCGGGTCCCTTAGTCATGAAAGACAGGGCGAAGGCGACCTTTTTAGGGTCCGAGTTGTAGATGGTGTCGTTCACCGTGGTGTAGAACAACACAGTGTTCAACCAAGGAATGGCTTTGTCATAGGAGCCATCAAAGACTTCAGGGGCGCCAAGACGAAGCTCAGCGGGATGGGAGGACATTATCAGCAAGGATGGAGGTAGGGATGGAATAGGGGGAGGACGAACAGGAACACTAGTAAGAGTACTAGCAATAGAAGGAACAGCATGAGGAGGACCGGAGGGGGTAGAACATGTAGGAGTTGGAGAGGAGGGGGTGGTTGTCAGTTCAGATGGGATGGTAAGGCTGCGGAAGAGGGCAGTAGCTAGGTTCTGGTCTCGTTGTTTTGCTGTCTGGTGATGAAGAGTACGCTCGATCTGAGTGGTGAGTTCGTCTGGTTCCTGATGCTCTGGATGGGTGGATTCGTCTGATTCCTCCAGGGAAGAAGGTTCAGCAGGTGTGGGACGATAGAGTCCCCACGTAGGGTGGTTACGCTGAGGGTGAATGGTGGAGGCTTACGCAGCGGTAGCCTCAGCTAGAGAGTTTAGACCTTTTGTTACGACTACCCGGGGTAGGAGTAATCGCAAGGGGCCTTCGATAACAAGGAGTCGGGTTGGGAGCCAACAACGCAGTAGTTCTGACGTGGGGATTCCTCCGTCAGCAAGGGTCGAGGGGATTCCTCGAAGATATCAGTAAGCGTAGAGCGAACCAATCAAAGGAGTCAGGTTGGGAGCCAACGACACAGTACTTCCGTTGTGGGGATTCCTCCAACGATGGACAAGGTATTGACGAGTCGGAAGACAAGTCAATTGAAGAAGCAATCTAGGGGTTTCCTAACCGCGGGGCGAGTAAGACAAGAGAAGCAAGTAGATTGCTAGGTGGTGACGAGATACAAGGTAGCCCGAAGGAGGTCTAAACTAGCAATCTAGCTGGTACTCAAGTCGTTTATATACACAGTCTCCTTGCGCACGGACCGTAGTAAGAAATGCAAGGAGAACTAGAAAAGAAAGGGTTATGCATTACGGATCAAAAGAAGACGCATAACGGAACGGAAGGAAGCCCGAAAAGGAAGGACACGTAATGATGAAGAGCAGAACACGTGGCTGACGTATCGTGGGAGAATCAACGAGACAGATATGGTAAAAGGATGCGCCACAGGTACGGAGGCAGTCGGAAAAGCCCGAGGCAGAGAAAAGGAATAAAGTCTGTGGGACGTGCTAGGATCCTTTGGATGAGGGGGCCTAGCACCGATGGTAGTACATGGATAGAGCAGAGGCGAAAGAGAAGTATGAGGAAAAGAAAGAGTTGTAACAGTGTGGAGAATCAGTAATGGAGAGATGAGATCTAGAATATGTGGATATGAAGTGAGGGGATCGCTGGAATATTTAGTTAATTTAATATAATAAGTGAGAAATGGAGAGAATGGAAGATACTATTGGGAGGATCCATGAGATTGCCAATGTATTGGGAATAACCAATCTAAAGGAATGGAAGGTGCTATGCTTAGAGAGATCTGTTAGATGGTGAGGCATAAGCAAGGAGAAGATGCTATCAGAAATGAGAGCCGATGCATGTGAAATACACTCTATAATAAATATAAAAGGAGAAAGGAGAAACAAGGCATGGAATGAGGAGAATACAAGCTATGATCTGGAGGAAGCATCAGCTAGAGGAGAGACTATGAGAGAAGCTGTTGATGGAGTGGAACAATAGCTGGAGGTGTTACTGATAAGATACTGATGTGAGGTGGGATTGGCACTGGCCAAAATAAGATAAGATATTTAAAGACATAAGCAGAGCGTGCTGCAGCTACACACTTAGGAGTCTTGTATAAATAGAGGAAAGCAGGGCGAAAGGTTAGCTTAGGGTTGCTAAGGCCTAGCTAAGATGAATGGAGAATGGCAGAAGTTAGCTAAGGGGCTAGCTAAGGTGAATGTGGAACCATAAGATAGGGTTTGAGATGCAACAATAAGAGCAATCATTATCTTTGGTTCAGAATCAGCATTCCACATCAATACTAACCAACACTGCCCATCATAATTGATATCACTAGCAGGTCCCTCAATGGCACCTATGATCTTCCCTTTTGCCAGTGGTTCACAGGCTCTCTCTATGCCATATGTCCCCCCTTCCACAGAATATTTTGTATTATATGGGGTTACGCCTCAAAGGATTATTTACAGTGCTGCTGTCCCATTGTATATTCATTATGGCACACTACCAAACACTTACTTCAATTATACTACTGACGAGTCACAGGTTCACCGCTTGTTCGGTTTATAATACATTTCTTTTGCCATAATACCAGCTGTATGCCTCGTTCCATAATACATGTTTTGTTTGGAATTTGATAGCATCTCGAAGAGTACAAACAACTACAAACTCGTTGGTGCATCTGCAATATTGTTGACAAGCAACGCCACTGTTTAAAAACTCCCAAGTCTATGCCCATGGATCTCAGTCTCTCCTCATTCATCCACTCTATCTACTCAGCATGAGTCTCCTCTCTTATTTCTGACTTGACCAGGGCCTAGGTGAATGGACACCAAGTTGAGGCCACTGTTGAGGTGGGCTCTATTCAAGTTCGCCGCTTCACACACCTTCCAGTGCTCATGGTTCGCCTTACTGGGGTTCTCAGTTACCTTCTCAGTATACTCCATTCCCCTCTTTGCAACAACCCCATTCATCATCTGGAGATGACATGGTGCATCAGCACTCCGTGAAGCGCAATAGACAGTTTGTAACTGATGTTTGCAGGGAATACCAGCTTGAGGACAATGCCTTGGATAGTTTTGCTGAGGTAAGTGTTTATTTTCTCAGTTCAATTCATCAACAATCATCTGCTAGCTTAGTGTAGGTGAAATGTTGACTGTCTTGTTTGCCAAACTATTGGCCATTGAGCACACAAGGGAGCATGACAAGATAGCAGCATTCATTCATTCCAAGCAATTTAAGGTAATCTGATTACTCTTTGACTTGGAGCTGCCAGCTAATCAATGTTGAACAAGGAAATTATAAAGGATTGCATGCACTCATGTCTCCTCTCCCCAAACTTGACTGATTATTTCTCAGAGCTTCCTGAGAACATATGGGTATGTTTGAGAACAGCAGAAACCAAGTGCTGACCCACCTCTTGAACTAGTTCTTCATGAAGAGGAATCTGGCAGTGTTTAAGATTCCTCCTCAAGCGCTGGAAGATCCTGAGCTCATCAAGTTCATTGACAGTCTTGTTAAAGATGTCCTTATAAAGCAGCGGTTGACCATCAAGACTAAGGTATGTGATACAAACTGAAATGGACAGCATTGACACTTTCCATCCAGCATAGATTACAACCGCCATCAATACAAAGATGCACATCTCCCACCTTGCAAAATCTTTCGCACCTCCTAGATACTACAAGGTGACAATGGGCCAGTGGGTGCGTTTCACCTTCTTGGTAAATTCAGACCCTATATTTGTGCATTTGCTTACTTCCATATTGTACTAGTGCATGAGCTTGGAGGCATTCAAGTTTAGCCTCTAGCATGCTTTCCGCCTACTCATTGTTTTGTAGATTCTTCACATCATGCCTCCAGTGCGACATGAAGAAGTACCCAACCACCAAACAGAACATTGGTATCCCAGCTATTGACCATGTCATGTCTGACCTGCATCGTACCATTCATGAACAGCTCTGGTGGTAATTCTGTGTCCTCTTTCTTTCTCCCTCAATCACTCCTGCCAATCTTTAAGTTTGACTTTCTCTTGTAAATCATTGCTGGTGCTTCTTGGTTTCCTCCTTACTAATTTTGTATTATTGTAAATTGTTGCTCACTTGATTTTCACCCCACCTTCCCTCTCCTACATGATATGATCCTTTAGTTTGAGCATGCCCACATTGTCATTATGATACACCCAAATCATATAATGTGGTTTCATTACATCTCATAGTGTGATGACTAGCAGGAAAGTAACATGTCAGAACATGTTGGCTTACTATACACCCTGCTAGATAATGAACCTTTGATGTAGTATACAACAAGTGAATAGTAAGACACATATGAAGCACAACCACAATCAAATAGTAAATGTCCTATATAATCACATCCAAAATAACACAAGCTATGCAGACCAAACACACACCCAATTGGACAGTAATTTTTTGACCAAACACACCGCAGATAATATACAACACATAGATTGTTTATTTTGATTGATATGATGCCTATATTCCTTGTGATATACAGTTTGTATTGCATCTACTGCTGACTATGTGAAAACTCAGATGTTAAGTAGATATCTGCTCTTGGGGTTACTGATACCATTCATTTACTCTTGACTACACGAAAACTCAGACATTAAACAGGTATCTGCTCTTGAGGTCACTGATACCATCTTTGGCAAGATGTCACTGTCACATTGGGTCCCTGATAACTGTGTAATGAGGTAGTAAACAATTTGAGTATGCATGATGAAGGATGCTAGCTACGATCTAAATTGATGGTAATGCCTATGATTGATGAATCCCTCAATAAACAAAGGACGGAAAATATTGATGACACTGTTGAAGCTGGCATATAATGACAGAGCTCAGCACAGCTACATACCTTAGTAGTGAAACACTTTGTTGGGATTGAATAGTTTGAGTGTAAGATTGATTGGAACTCAGCTCAGCTGAGTTTATAACTACATACATGGATTGTGTGAACTAATATACATATAGAGATAGTGTAATGTTCAACACTCCCCCTTGTCTGATATTCTGTAGTAAATTTAGACATACATATAGTATATAAAATCAATCACTCAATTTAAAGGAAAGGCGAGATTCTGAAATTCCAAGCCAAGTTTGGACCTAAACTTCTTGAATTTGACATATCTGAGGTTCTTTGTGAACATATCTGCCAGGTTATCATTCCCAGGGATATAGAATAGATTGACTTGTTTGAAAGTCATTACTGCATTGCGTACAAAGTGGTACTTGATGAGAATATGCTTTGATTGTTTTTCAGTGACAGGATTTTCAGCAATAAAAAGCAATCCTTGATTGTCACCACAGATGGGAATGGGTTTGAGGTTATACCTGATTTCCTTGAACATCTGTTTAATCCATATGACTTGGCAAGTACAATCGCTCAGAGCCATATATTCTGCTTCAGTAGAAGACAGAGCTGTGGTTTTTTGTAAATATGAATTTCACAAAAACACTCCATTCGCTAACTTAAGGTAATAACCTGTTTGCAAGTGACTGGTGATTTTATCCTGACCCCATTCAGACTCAGTGCAGGCAATAATGCCTTTGCCAAAGTCACCATCATATACTAGTGAATAGTCACTAGTGCCGACTAAATAGCAGCAAATGTATAGAGCCTTTTTGAGGTGCTCTTGTAATGGATTAGCTGATTGACGTGCAAGTTGTGTTACAGCATAGGATATATCAGGCCATGCGCCAATTATGAGGTATAATAATGATCCAATAACTGTTTGAAAGTGAGTGCGAAGCTCAGCATTCAACAGACCATCATTCTTTACTGGGTAATAGTCCTGTGGTAAAAGTATGTGTACTGGCTTTGCATTGATCATTCCACAGCATTCCAACACTTTGTTGAGGTAATTCTGCTGGTCTATTATAATGTGGTGACTTTCTCAACAAATATTCATTTGGAGGAATTCAGTAGATTCCCTGAGATTGTGACATTCCCACTTTTTCATAAAAGTGGCCTTAAATCTTTCAACCAGGCTCTTTGAGAAACTGCAAAAGATTGTGTTGTCAACATAGATTATGGCAAGTACTATATCATTTCCTCGCTTGTACACAAATAGACTGGCATCTGTTCTGAGTCATTCAAATCCTAATTCCTTTATGGAAGCATTGAGTGCATGCCACCATGTAATTCCAGCTTGTTTAAGTTCATAAATGGCATGAAGGAGTTTGAGTACTTTGCCTTTGAGATCTAAGGGGGCATACCCTTCTAGAAACTCCATATAGAGTTCTTCTTCTAAAATGCCATATAAATAGGCAGAGCAGACATCTAGTCCTGACAAGTGCCATCCATTTATGGCAGCTAGGGCGAACATGCATCGCATAGTTTCAAATCGCACAACAGGCAAGAATATTTGATCATAGTCTAATCCTTTGACCTGTGAAAACCCTTTCACTACTAATTGTGTGCATTTCTGGCCATCAGACTTTACATCAAAAACCCATCAATTTTTTATGACCTTGTGATTTTGAGGGTGATCAACTATTTTCCATACCTTTCATTGCTTGAGCATTGATAGCTCTGTGTCATAGGCCTTTTGCCATTCAGATTGTTCTGTGGCAGGTAATTTATTTATATCTTTTAAGGACCATTTTCTATAATTGGGAGAATTGAAAGCTTATGCTAATGGAATTGCACGAGAGTAGAAATAACTAATTAAAGCATCTCCCCCTTCACTGGTGATCTGCTCAATATCATCCTCAGAAGGTGTAGAAGAGGGAGGGAGACCACTAGGGAGAGTAGGAGTCTCTGGTGTCATCGAAGAACCTTTACCAACCAATTTCTTTCAAGTGGAAGCCTTTTCTATGTCCTTGACCTGTTCAGTAGGGTGCCAATTTTCACCATAAATGTTATCAGGTCAAGTAGGGGGGCAACGAATTCACTCACGACGAGGTGGCAATACAGAAGGACCTGCAGGTGGTGGTCTGGGAGCATGAGGAGGTATGATGGGAGGTGGTGGTAGAGTAGGCTTACGAACAGGTGTAGCAGGACGCTTAGATTGTAAAAGCAGTGGGAGCGATGGTGGAGAATCTTTAGAATCAAAGGAATCTGAAGAGTAATTTTCTGCTGGATGAGGTTTTTTAGGAGCATGACTAGTAGGCCTATATGGCTTAGTTCCGGAGCACTTGGAAAAAAGATTCTCATCAAAGATTGCATGTGCAGAAGTGTGTAGAGAATTATTAGGTTGCAAGAACAAGTAGTTCTATAAACTCCCAGATGCAACACCTAAGTACATCATTAACTGTGATTTAGGCTGCAGTTTGCCTTTTCATGTCTTATCAGAAAGATGTGCATACACACCATATCTGAAAACCCAAAGGTGTGAAAAAGAAGGTTTCTCCTCCTTGAGTAGTTCATGGGGAGTATGCCATTGATGTTGATTCATAGGCATGATATTGTATATGTAAGCTGTGTGCAGAATTGCAAACTTCCAATAGGAATCAGGAAGACAAGCGTAAAGACACATTAACTAAGCCTTATCCATTAAAGTGTGAATTAATCACTCAGTGCAACCATTTTGTTGGTGTACATAAAGTGCAAACTGATGAATGTGTATACCATTATCACGTAGGTAGTCAATGAATGCTTTGAAGGTAAATTCTCCTCCAGCATTGGACTTGAAGCCTTTAATGTTGGCATTATATTGAATGCAAATATACAAAAAGAAATGCTTGGTGGTTTTAAGTGCCTGATCCTTGGAGCGTAAGCAAGTAACCCATGCCATAGAAGTATAATCATCATAAAAGACAATGGCATATTTTGATCGATGATACAATTCCATCTTGAATGACTTAAGGTCTGAATAAATCAGCTCAAATGGCATGGTTGTCCTTTGCTCAGTATGAGGGAATGATCAATTGGGTTGTTTGTCTAATTGGCACCCAGGACAAATCTTATCGTTTAATGGTATTTCAATATCTGGAAAATTCTTGAGATGTTTTCACACAGTTTTGAGTACATTCTTAAAGGAATGTCTCATGCGGCAATGTAAAAGTTCATAATCCACTAATGCCATGGATTTCTGAGCATATGGATTGATGGATGAAGCGTGAATCCAGAACATGGTATCAGATCCATGTGAGTGAAAAGACAGTATAGTCTTCTTGGCACATTTATCTATAAAATCAATGCGATCTGCAAAAGCCACAATGGTAATGCAATGATCCTTGAATAATGTACCCATTGAGATCAGTTTAAGATTGCATTGTGGCATGTATACCACTGGCAATAAATACACAGGGTTGCCATTGAAGGAAACAATAACAGTACCTTCATCTTTAATAGGTGCCTTTTCATTTGCAATCTATGAGAATCTAGGCTTCTGGTACTCTTGATATTCGACAAAATCATTGATATTGTAAGTGAAATAAGCTGAAGCTCCTGAATCTAATAGCTATAAATCTGGTGGCAGACTTGGGTGGTCATGTTCGTGCTCTTTACCTTTTCCAGACAGCTTACTGTAATCATCATACAGTGTGGAAGGAAAAGCAGATAGTATAGTCTGTTCACTATCTATTATAGATGAACACGTATACGACATGTATTTCTGTGGCAAAAAATATTGCATATCAGCATCTGAATAGTAAGAGTGAGAATCAACTGACCATTCTTCCTTGAAGAAGCCAAAATCACCAATATTTTCCAGGTATTGGTCATAGTAATCTTCTCCAAGCGAGACAGTATCCTCATCATCCATCTCTGTCCATGCTTTTGCAGCCATGGTAGAGAAATCCTCAAGCTGCTCTTCAAGAGAGTGTTACAACTCTTTCTTTTCTTTGTACTTCTCTTTCGCCTCTGCTCTATCCATGTACTACCATCAATGCTAGGCCCCCTTATCCAAAGGATCCTAGCACGTCCCACAGACTTTATTCCTTTTCTCTGCCTTGGGCTTCTCCAACTGCCTCTGTACCCGTGGCACATCCTTTTACCATATCTGTCTCATTGATTCTCCTGTGATACAACGGCTGCGTGTTCTGCTCTTCATCATTACGTGTCCTTCCTTTTCGGGCTTCCTTCTGTTCCGTTATGCATCTTCTTTTGATCCGTAACGCATAACCCTTTCTTTTCTAGTTCTCCTTGCATTTCTTACTACGGTCTGTGCACAAGGAGACTGCATATATAAACGACTCGAGTACCAGCTAGATCGCTAGTTTAGACCTCCTTCGAGCTACCTTGTATCTCGTCGCCACCTAGCAATCTACTTGCTTCTCTCGTCTTACTCGCCCCGTGGTTAGGAAACCCCTAGATTGCTTCTTCGATCAACTTGTCTTCCGACTCATCGATACCTTGTCCACTGTTGGAGGAATCCCCACAACAGAAGTACTGCGTCGTCGGCTCCCAACCCAACTCCTTTGATCGGTTCGCTCTACGCTTACTGATATCTTCGAGGAATCCCCTCGACCCTTGCTGACGGAGGAATCCCCACGTCAGAACTACTGCGTCGTCGGCTCCCAACCCAACTTCTTTGATTGAATTACTGCGTCGTCGGCTCCCAACCCGACTCCTTGTTATCAAAGGCCCCTTGCGATTACTCCTACCCCAGGTAGTCGTAACAGAGAGCAAGGATTGGGTTTGAGAAGGTCTGGGTGAGAGATATATTAATCAAGCTGCTTAAAGCCTGAAGAACCATCTACTTCCTTACTGAAAGAGTATGGAGAGGTGCTATGACCTAAGATGTAAGCCACAGTTTCATTGGATTGGTCAAGAGTGACCGCAGAAGAAGTGGCGATGGCAAGTGCTGATGTAGGCTGCCGGGATATGGGGGCGCGTAGGTGACAATTAGCGATAGGATCCAAGGTATGGACAGTTTCACAAGTGGGCATAATGCTCATGCAATGTGCTAGAGTAATGGCATTTTGCGTGTGAGGGAACGCAGGAGGTCCATATTGGGTCGCACTAGGAGTGTGGATGAGTTGACAAGGGTCAACTGTTGTGGAGAAGGTGGGTTCACCAGCAGGAGAAAGAATGTTGGGGGTGGAGAAGATGAAGGATGCAGTGGCAGAATCTCCTATGTCTGCTAAATGAGCAGCCTTACATTGCTTCTGCTTCTCCTGACCAGCCTATGATCGTTTACCACACTTTTTCTTATTGTTGCCCTACTAGGTGCTCTCTTGTCCCTGCTGCTGCTGTGGCTGTTGCTGTTGCTATAAAAATTGGGGATCTCTCCCTTTCCACTTTACAACAGAAATCTTGTGTGCTTGAGCACCAACAACTGGCTTACCACAATGAGATGAATGTTGCTGCCAAGCAGCAGTGACGAGTTTCTCTAGCTCCTATAATGTAGGTGGTTCCTCACTCTCTTTGTCTTTCCCAGTATAGAATTTCTTCATAAGAGAACCCTGATTCACCAAGGTGGATAACACATCCACATAACGTGGGACTTTTGAAAGTATGATCATTAGTTGTATTTTATTGTTGATCTTGTATTTTAACTCCTCCAGTCGCACAAACTGGGCGCAGATTTTGGAGAAAGCTGGAGCTGGATGGGAGTTTTCTGGGATGGTGATATCCATGAGTATTCGAAATTCTGAAAAAGCAAATGACAGGGATGGAGTTGCAAAATCTTTCTCAACTTCAAGTCAGAGTTGGTGGGCATTGAAATAGATAGCATAACGAGAAGAGATGTGGTGATCCATTTTGAGATGTAGCATACCAGAGGCCTTGTCGTCTTTCTCATTCCATGCTTCAATGATAGCTGAATTGTCTACTATGACTGTTATGAACTACTGCCAAAGTGTCTGATCACTTCCACAAGGCTCGGACGATGCTTGCAGAGTACACGGCTCCTGGCTCAATGAAGAGGGTATGTAGGTCCTTTCCGAACAATGCAGTCTACAATGGCCAGAGGACCAAGGCAATGACTATTGCAGTGAACAAAGTGGATTAGACTGGGGTTTCCAGTCGCAAAGTACTACTTTATATATGATACAGGCGCGCGCACAGACCATGCTATGCGTGGGATGAACTACCATAAATAGACTAAGTGGTCTCACGACCATGGGAATGCGATAACAGAGATTAAAGGGGCTGTGTGAGAAGAGCGGAAATTAAAAAGGTGCAGTCACCTCATGGTATGACGTCATTGGCTCTAGACCTGGTCATGTGAGGGTTACCATGGTCATGTGCACAGATCACATGACTGGAAAAGAAAAGAGTACAAGTCTGGAAAAGTTTGAAAATGTTCATATCATAACACTACCCCCTTTTTATGACTCAAATTCCAGGTGAGTCGTGGTATGGTCTGTGACTGTAAAGTTCTCAAAGGAAGAGAAGAGAGCGGCAAAAGAAGAAGTTGTGAGTCCGCGGAGTTTACGGGGAGCGGAAGGGTTAGACTTGTGGAAATTGGCAACTGCCAGAGGAGCAGTGTTGATTATGTCAGCAGATTCCCATGTGCGATCTGTTTCATTATAACCTTTCCAATGTACCAAATACTCTAGTTTCCTATTTTTTAGATGTGATAAGGCGATATAATCCACCTCGAATTGCTCTTCCCCTTCCTGATCTACTTCGATCGCATCAGGATGGACTTTGGGTTGTCCTGGTAAAGTTTCCCAATAAGGTTTAACGCGCGAGATGTTGACCGTGGGATGAATGCAGACAGCATTGGGGAGTTTAAGTGTAACGGCATTAGGAAGGACTGTGTTATGACTACCTGGGGTAGGAGTAATCGCAAGGGGCCTTCGATGACAAAGAGTCAGGTTGAGAGCCGACGACACAGTAGGAGTTGGGTTGGGAGCCGACGACGCAGTAGGAGTCAGGTTGGGAGCCGACGACACAGTACTTCCATTGTGGGGATTCCTCCAATGGTGGGCAAGGTATCGACTGAAACGATCCTTCTTCGTTCCCCTAACTTAAACCCTAGCAAAACCCTAGGAAGGGGGTAGCCCTCGCTACGTAACCCCAAGTTATGGTTCCCCATCTGACTTAGCCATGTTCATTAGCCAACCCTTAGCTAACAGCTAGCAGATTCTCACGTCCATGCGACATATCGGTTACACGACCTTTATCGACCACCGATCTGCCCCCCGATCTGGCTTATCAGATCTCACCCCAATCCTTATCTCGGATCTCCACTCTAGACGTCTGGCTCCCCGTTCCGTTCTCACACGATCGCATCTGGATCTCAAGATCAGATCGCCATCTCGATCGTTATCTATTCACAGGACCGCTATCTATTCCCCTAGTTACTATCTCTCCCCATGATGATCTATTTATGTTATCATTTGTATTTGTATCAGGTCTCAGGGCATGGGCATAGGGTTACTATTTATAGAGATTACATAAGATGGTCTGTGCGCGATACTTACCAGTATATATAGAGCTGTAGATTACTTGTTGTAGCCTCACGTTTGGAATTTCCTTGGATTATCTCCTTGGCTTTGAGGCTTAAGGCCACTGCATCAGTGAGGTATAGGGCTTTGGCTGTTAAGGACTTTAGGTTCTTTCATCGACAAGTCGGAAGACAAGTCGATCGAAGAAGCGATCTAGGGGTTTCCTAATCGCAGGGCAAGTAAGACGAGAGAAGCAAGTAGATTGCTAGGCGACAAGATACAAGGTTGTTATAATATGAACATTTTCAAACTTTTTGGACTTGTACTTTTTCCTTTTTCAGTCACATGATCTGTGCATGTGACCGTGGTAACCCTCACATGACCAGGCCTAGAACCAATGACGTCATACCATGAGGTAATCACGCCCTTTTAATTTCCGCTCTTCTCACACAGCCCCTTTAATCTCCATCGCTTCCTTTCTCACACTCGTGAGAACACTTAGTCTATTTATAGTAATCCCTCCCACGCATAGCATGGTCTGTGCGCGTGCATGTACAGTATATAAGCTAGTACTCTGCGACTGGTGTTATGACTACCCGGGGTAGGAGTAATCGCTAAGGCCTTCGAGAACAAGGAGTCGAGTTGGAGCTCGACGACGCAGTGGTTCTAATGTGGGGTTTCCTCCATTAGCAAGAGTCGAGGGGATTCCTCGAAGGTATCAGTAAGCCAAGGGCGAACCGATCAAGGGTAGTCGGGTTGAGGGCTGACGCGCAGTACTTCCATTGTGGGGATTCCTCCAACGGTGGACAAGGGTATCGACGAGTCGGAGGACAAGTCGATCAAGGAAGCGATCTAGGGGTTACCTAACCGCGGGCGAGTAAGACGAGAGAAGCAAGTAGATTGCTTAGTGGCGACGAGATACAAGAGTATATCGAAGGAGGTCTAAACTAAGGATCTAGGTAGCTACTCGAGTCATTTATATAGACGGTCTCCTCGCGCACGGACCTAAGTAAGAAATGCGAGGGAGACAAAGAAAGAAAGGGTGACGCGTTACGGATCAAAAGAAGACGCGCCACGGAATGAAGAGAAGCCCGAAAAGGAAGGACGCATAATGATGAAGATCAGAACACGCGTACGACACATCGCGGGAAGATCAACGAGACAAATAAGGCAAGAGGATACGCCAAGGGTATGGAGGTAAGCGAAGAAGCCATTGGCGGAGAAATGGAATATAGTCTGTGGGTCGTGCTAGGATCCGTTGAATAAGGGGTCCTAGCACCGATGGTAGTACATGGATTGAGATGAGACGAAAGAGAAGTACGAGAAAAAGAAGAAGTTGTAACAGGTACGAGTAATTGCTAGGGCCTTCGAGGACAAGGAGTCGAGTTGGGGCTCGACGACGCAGTAATTCTAACGTGGGGTTTCCTCCGTTAGCAAGGGTCGAGGGGATTCCTCGAAAGTATCAGTAAGCGTAAAGCAAACCGATCAAGGGTAGTCGGCTTGAGGAGCTGACGCGCAGTACTTCCGTTGTGGGGTTTCCTCCAACGGTGGACAAGGGTATTGGCAAGTCAAAGGACAAGCCAATCAAGGAAGTGATCTAGGGGTTTCCTAATCGCGGGCGAGTAAAGACGAGAGAAGCAAGTAGATTGCTTAGCGACGACGAGATACAAGAGTAAATCGAAGGAGGTCTAAACTAAGGATCTAAGTGATACTCGAGTCGGTTTTATACGTAGTCTCCTCGCACACGGACCTAAGTAAGAAATGTGAGGGAGACAAAGAAAGGAAGAGTGACACGTTACGGATCAAAAGAAGACGCGCCACGGAATGGAAAGAAGACCGAAAAGGAAGGACGCGTAATGATGAAGATCAGAACACGCGGCCGACGCATCGCGGGAGAATCAATGAGACAAATAAGGCAAGAGGATTTGCCAAGGGTACGGAGGCAGTCGAAGAAGCCATTGGCGGAGAAAAGGAATATAGTCTGTGGGACGTGCTAGGATCCTTTGGATAAGGGGGCCTAGCACCGATGGTAGTACA
>JBBPQZ010000201.1:0-21041 GCA_038092795.1 Boletus rubissimus
CTGCTCACGACGGCAAGGTGGATGCGTGAGTTTGTTCGATCACACCCCTCATACAAATTCGACTCGGTGGTCAGCCAGGAGATTAATTACGACCTGATGGTTGCGGTCGACGAGATGTACGTATTCTCACGCAAAAGGGGTATCAGAATTCCTGACAGCTTGTCTCCAGTGAGCGGGGTGTCTTACGTGTTCCACAGCTTCTGCCCCAGGACTACTCCCGATCGCGAGTTAATGGATTGCACGAATCCAAGTTTGAACCATGAGAACCACGCATCTGGGATATGGACCTGTACATACCCGCGATTGTCGCATGTGTAATTCAATGATAGAACAGTCTAGCCAAACATGTATCTAGGGTGGTAAGACTTGTCAGAGCTTGAATTGTGCTTAAGTAAGTAAACCTTCCTTTTTGGGAAGGTTTTTTTCCATCACTCAGTACTCAGAGTTGTGGTCAGTGTCGAGGGACGAGGTCAAGAATTCTAGTCTATGTAAATAATATTTGTCTCTGAACCATCGCGTACAGCCTATTAAATTTCTTCGAACCCCTACGACTAAGTATCATGATGGACTGATTGTCGTATTTCCGATTCGATATGGTCACGTGATGTATTAACCGGCTTTGTCCGAAATGCAAGTATCGGTTGCAACACTCGAAAGTTACAATCACTTGCAGTCTACAAAAGATGTCTGCGTTGCGTTTGCTTTCGTCCGCCGCCAAACGCGCGCCATTGGCACTCAACATGCAGAGACGTGGCTACGCCGAGGCTGCAGACAAAATCAAGCTTTCACTTGTCCTTCCCCACCAGGTCGGTCACCACTTGCTTGCGCCTGCGTTTCTCACATTTCTTGCCAGGCTATCTTCACTTCTGCAGATGTCGTCCAAGTAAATGTTTCAGCTGCATCCGGAGACATGGGTATTCTTGCCAACCACGTCCCTTCTATCGAACCCCTCCGTCCTGGTGTCGTGGAAGTAATCGAGTCCGGAAACACATCCAAAAAATGGTTTGGTGGGTAGTATGACAATTTACACAGCGTCGCTCCTGAATCTTGCAGTGTCCGGTGGTTTTGCAAATGTTCACCCTGGTAACAAACTGACAATTAACGTGGTCGAGGGTGCCCCACTTGAGTCTTTCTCACCCGAGGTCTGGTACTTTTCCTGGGAACGTCCTACCTGACTGACATCTTGGTTCAAGGCCGTTCGCACAAACCTACAGGAAGCACTGAGGGTCGCCGCTGGTAACGGGTCAGAGGAGGACAAGCTAGAGGCTCGGATAGAGGCAGACGTTTATGAAGCACTTCAGCACGCTTTGAGCTCTAAATAAACGTAATTTCATTCGTTGCTCCAACACTTTACACATAGCCAACATTGATAGTCTACTGGCTTTGTCCTCCATGCTTGAGCCTCTCGGAGATGACGCGAGCGACACAGTCAAATTTCCCGAACTCGTTTAGGAAATTTATATCGAACAAAGGTTGTTAATATTGTCCACTTCCGTCTTTGTTGAACGCGCTGGCGGCAAACGCGTACTTCCGTGCGCGCTAGGTTCTTTCGTCTTCATGAATCCGCCGGAGAGCGTCGACGATCCGTCCCTCCTCCAACATGAACCCCTTTGCAGCTATGTTGCCATGTTCGAGGTCTTAGAAGGCGAGTCCCGTTCGGCGTCCAAGGAATTGGTCTCTGGCTTTGTCAAGGCAATGGGACAGGATGGTCAAGTACGCACTTGCAACGTGTCCCTAAGATTGAAAATCTTGACAACTCTTCCTTAGGCGGCTGCGGCAGCAAGGAAATGGGCATACTTGGTGTTCAAGGATGATCTCTCGGGTGAAAGCTCTTTCGAGGTCACGGACGGAGGGGAAGAGCTTTACAAGGTCTTCCTCGAGTACCAGATTCGGTTATGCCAAAGGACCGACAGCGCCTGCGAATACCATGCCCGTGTCTTCAGGATGGGCATCGGCGCTATCAAGCTCAAAGACCATGGTGCAAATACTCAGCACTCTATTCGAGGAAGGGGCAGCCAGGGTAGAAATAAAGGCCATGGCAACAATTCCCGTCCGCATAAAATATCCGACCCAAATACAGCTCGCCGCCAAGTTGAGACTGGCGTTCAGTATCTCGATGCAGGTCTGGCTCACTTTTCGGTGATGGAAGCTGTGTGTGAAGATCTCATAGAGTCGACAGGAGACACTGCGATAAGTTCGAGCCTAGGGAGTGGATCCCATTCTACAACGACTGGCTCAGCAACACAACAAGAACCCCCCTTTGACGCGCCCCCCGTTACCGGCACACGGCTGTCCATCTTACCAGAGGCAGCCGTGAAACCAAGTAAACGTTCAAGGTCCAAAAAGCGCAAAGCCAGCTCTCAGAAACCTCCAGTCATCACACCCTCTGATGCATCCGAAGACGACAAGGAGCCGTCCAAGACTCGTTCAGTCACTATTGCGAACTCTATACCTCATCGGCCAAAACGGGTTGCACCCAATCCCTGTCGCCAACCACATGACTTACTTGGGGTCAACAATCAAGTGGCCAAGAAAAACTTGGCCCACGAGCTCGAAACAAACAAGCAGCACCGCGAAGACACCGGTATCTCTCAGGCTCAATCACCCCTGACAAACTTCCGATCCGATGACTTCGTTCCCCCTCCCAGTGTTGAGGGTAGGCGCAGCGCTGGGTTCTCGCTCAGTGACCACAAGCACGATGAAGCGAAGATTTTGAACGTCTCCACTCAACTAGAACCCCTTCCTACTGGTCCTCTATTGACCCAGGAAAATACCCGTGTAGAATCAAAGACGGGGAGGAAGCGTGCTCGACTTGAATTTGAAACAAGATTCGTGGCGTCCCATGAAAATACGTCGGCTGACTCTCAAGAGCTTCTTGGCCCGGACACTAGATTGTTACGGCCTCTTCCCAAAAAAGTACGCAACGGGCGTTTAGTGCTAGTTGCTGACGAAGATACAGTCGTCCGCGGAGTTCCATGTGGAGCCCCATCTCTAGAGCATGCAGACCAGCTTTTACGAGATGTGGCGAGCAATGCATTAGCCATACTACGGGAAGGAGTTGAGCCGGACATGCCAGACTGGACTCAAGACAACGAGCATGACGCAGAATGTGGCGACCTCGGCGGGCTCGATCAAGATGAACCAAACGACGTCCAGGTCACTACGGCAGCTTCTACACTGTCAGTGGTCATACCTAAGCCTCCCGTCCCAACTCCTCCACGTATATGGGCTCAGGTGAGTTGTTTTATTGCGAGTCAATACATAGCGACTGACTATTGACAAGTCTCGCCAGGAGGTCTGTGAGTCCTTCGAGTATTTCCGTTCTTATCATAGCGGCGTGTACTCGAAGGGCGACATCGTCAAGGGTTACCTTCTTGGGGCATATGCTGCGAGGTGCGTAATTCCTGTCTCCAACATTTTAGGTTTCTGAACTATTACAGTCGAGACATATTCCACCACGGTGGAAAACTAATTATCTCGCACGGGTTTGTTTGACTTATGTGCACCGCGCTTGAGCGTGACTGAGCTCTCAAGGCAGGGGTGGCAAGTCCGAGTCTATACTTGACCCTCGCAGAGGACCCAAGCGCTACCAGACAGATCAGGATCAGGAAGCTTCAGATAAGTCAGTCCGCGCTTTACTGAAGACATGCAAAGACCGACGGCCTATCGCGCTTCTTGCCGATGACAAATATGCACACTTTCCTTACGATCTCTCCTCGGCCAACTATACCTACGTTGTGCTTGGTTTATATTGGATATCTCATGCATGGGGTTTGTTTTTAACAAGCTGTCAATCGATCTAATCTAACCAACAACCAGCGGAGTGCCAATCCGCCCGTGATGGATCAGGACGTGTTGTCCGGTGGAAGTTCGCGTTCCAATGGTGCGAGGGTCAAGGTGATCCCTGGTGGGCACCGCGACAGGAGATAACATCTGACCCGCCAAAGCCCATCTCAAATTCGGAGATGTGTCTCACAAAAGGCTCGTCAACTCTCGCAAATACCGGTGGAAATCCAAGCATCCACTGCGAAAATTGTCAGGAGCAGAGTCCGTTTATTTACAAACAAGGCTGGATGTGCTTGAACCCTCGCTGCAGTGTGTTCTGGAGCATCAACGACGAAGAACCAAAGCAACTGGACTACCGCGAGGAGTTCTTAAACCTGTTACCCCAGACATTCGACAGATTGCCGAATATAATACCGGCCAGAGTGGTCGAAACGTCATGCGGAGTTACGACCACATATGCCTTCAGCAAAGGTTTGCATTGCACGAAATGTGGTCGCCTCTCATGCAGGTGAGTTTGATAGCAAAATCTGTTGGCAGGTTTGATGAATGGACAGGTATAAATGGGAGCACTGGGAATGTTCTAACTGCCAAGTAAGTGGTCGTGCAGTTTACGTGAACCGCTGACAAGGAGGTTGGCGTGTCAGTTCAAGCATATAATCAACGGCAGGGTGCGCTCGCCGAAGGAATTCTGGCACCAGCGTCCCTCCAAAGGATTTTTGCACTCACAAATTGGGAAAGATTCAGGTAAGCTAGTACTCTCCAGCTGCCATTTCTTGACCACTTATATTTTTTACAGGTATCCTCGCTTGCCGTCTCGAACCGATTAGCCTCGGGACGAACAAAGGCTTCACTAACCGCCTCACTTTCATACTGCCCCACGACAGGTAAATGGCCCCATTTCTGTCTTTCGTGACTGATGACAGATCCATTTGTTTAGAGGTAAAATCCACCTCATTCTCGGAACACCATTATCGAATGGGGATGCCGATAACATCTTCCAACTGTATCAACAACAAGCTTCTACTGCTGAACTGAAGCTTCGCCGATACCCACTGCGAAACGTAGGTACACCAAACTTCTACTACACCATCATCTGACGTTTGCTATAGCACAGAGGTATTCCGATTCACCAGCTACTTTGATGCAAATTAACATTATGAGTTTTGATCAGCACGTGGTCCGTTGCTCACCAACTACTTCTCGCAGAACTGTAAGCACTGTTCCCTATGCACACGTAATCCCTTGGTAATGTGATCCTCATGTCAGCTGGTGAGCCATACCAGGTATGCCCGGTTGAACAAAACCTAGCCAGCTTATTGATCCCTGCTTTAGTATGTTGGCGGGTCGGGACACACGGTCCCTTTCCGCGAGGCGCCTGACTGCGTCCGACGAGCCCTGGCGCTGATCAAGGAGAGGTCTAGCATTGCGCTACGCACTGATATCCCATTCAACGAGATTCTCAGCGCGGCGTACATGGAACGACAAAAAATGTCTGTAAGTATTACCTAACCCGATGGGACAGTAAACCTCCTGCTGAGCTATGCTCAGTTCCATAGTGACAGCGAAAAGGGATTAGGACCGATTGTCGCGTCTCTTTCCCTGGGGTCTGCAGCACTGATGCATTTCCGCCCGCATGTGATCATGGAAAATCCGAGGAACAAATGCACGTATGCATTGACCCTGGTTCTCCGTCATGTGAGTGTCAACGACAATTTATGCGTGATACCTATTACTCAGTTGCACGTCGCGTTGTCAGGGAGATGTCTTGATTATGGAAGGTGATGGAGTGCAGAAGTATTATGAGTGAGGAGCTTGACGCACAAGTTGGTCATGTTACTGATTTACAAGCAGGCACACGGTTGTTCCGATGAACTTCCGCATTGCCGCAACTGCGCGTTGCATTGGATCTACTTGATAATAATCGTTGTCTATTCGTATCATAGCCTTGGAGTTGCTTGCTAGAGAATTGAGTCTACTGCATGAGAATCTAGAGTATAGTACACAGCCACAACATGCGTTTACCTGACCTGACGCAGGACTACAAGACCAGATATCATCTCCACCACTAGTACTTACTCGCCGCCGGGGATGAGAGATAACGATGCGTCAAAAATTTCCCAATTCCAGTCACCTTCCACCGCAGACCTTATCCCGCGTCTCCTTCGGTCGCTGAGCAAGACACAGCCAACCCAACAGACCACTCCGGCGGCAGGTGCAGAACAGACCAGTGTCACACCAATCAGGTGGATGTCCAAACAAAAAGTAACTGCAATTGGGCACTTCACAAGACTCACGCACCGAAGCAGGACCCCAGCTCAAGTCGGGGTTGCGACGGATAACGGCGTTGATCCCGCCGAATGGTCATCGCAGCCCCTCCACGCAGCTCAGACACCCATAGACACCCGGGTGAATGACGAGAACGTCGATTCGGTTGTGTCCGAGGATCCTGGGCAGTCTCCCGAGCCTATCGTCCCCAGCACGTTTGTGAAGAGAGTACAAGACATGCTTTCCACAATCCCTTCCTTCGCGTCTGCTATTGGTTCAGGATCATCTCGACCCAATCCGCCTGCTCCTTCACAGACCGAAGCTGATGATACACCTTCTCCTGTACGGGATCCACATATCCTCGCATTCTTAACAGAACCAAATTCTGAAACCGGTCCTTTCGAACACGGTTGGCAATCGTTCTGGTCTGCCTTGGATCGTTTGCGACTGCCGTATGGCAAGAAACCCGAGACTGTAAGTGACCCGGAGCCTTCACAAGACGAAGTCTTGGATTGCATTGATGACAACAACTCCGTCATGATGTACGGCCCACTGGAGCCGGACGATACCTCAGAAGTCGAGATTGCATGTTCGGAAATCGTGTCTATAAACGGAGATGGAGAGGAGATACGCACCCCCCAGCCGCACTTCATACCACTACCTTCGGAGTCCATCGATGAAGTGCTGGTGGGTAGTGGTGGACGCAGCCCCCGGCAACGTTTCCTTCCGCTGCCTTTGGAGTCCATCGATGAAGTGCTGAGGCGTAGTGGTGGACGCAGCCCCCGGTCACGTTTCATTCCGCTGCCTCCGGAGTCCATCGATCAAGTGCTGATGGGTGGTGGTGGAGAATTGTCAAGCGTTCGAGGGAAGGAGAGTGAATCAGAGCTTGTCTCCGGGGTCACTGGCGCGGCACAGGTGTCTCCCACTGAGCCTGCAGCGGACCAACCACCTGTGAAGGAGTATCGCGTCTGGTTGCCTTCACTCACGAAAATTTCCGTCCAGACAATGTGGTGGGGATTTCGAATGTAAGTTTCGTGGCGTGTTTGCGATGTAGTTAACGCGATGTCTATACCAGTTATCTCCCTCCTCCTGTTCTAGATGTTCTTAACAACAGACAACTCGAAGCGGCAAAGCGTGCCGCATTAATCACGACCGCTCTTCAGTGGCTCATGGACCATCTACCAGTCTCGTTGCTCCCACCGCAGATGCGCCCTGGTGTGGCTATTCTTCGCTACCTGGTCCCTTATGTGGGTTATATGGGCGGGTTTATCGCATGGAGTTGGTCTGCAATTCGGAGCTTTGATAAAGGTATGGTCGTTTGCTTGGCACACGTCGAGTTGTCGCTAATCGAATCGTAGGATATGGTGTTGTTCTGACTGCTACGTGGTTGCTCCCGTTCGTATTGGTACCTGGTACCTGGGAAGCGGACCAGGTTCCGACTTTGAACACGGACACACAACAATCCCCCTCTGTCTCTTCGTGACCTTGCGTGTGCCTCGACATTTGCGAATCTGCGCGATGGTTGTGGTGTTATCGTCCGAGCTGATTATATTGCCTAGACACGGATCGCTTGTATTGTACGATGATATTCTCAACAGGACTATGACTTGCCCGTAGGCCTCAAAGTCAATGACGCACTGAAGCGACGATTGATGACGTCACTCTAGTGAGCGAGGAGTATATATAAGTCTTAGTCGAGTTCATCAAGTACCGCTGCAACTTTCCATCTTCCATCATGGTGGTCGCCTCAGAAGTTGAACGAGCCCGCCTTGACCCGTACTCCCGCATCGCAGAAAGCAAGGATGTCCCACTCCTCCAGAGGATCGCAGGTTGCCACCTCACTTATTGTGCGAGTCCTGTTTATTCACCGCCTGCTTCTCTAGATTTACAGGCAGTGGTCAAAGCTGCAAAAACCGGGATGCTGGTCACTCGCGATCCCAACGGTAATCTTCATTCTCGTGCAATGGCCCCTGCGAACGGTGCGTTCGAGTTATCCTTTCCCCTCTCGTCCAGTTCATGTTGCCCCTCTTAGCGTCTGGCGATTCCCAGTTGAATCTCGTTTTCCTCGCAAATAACGTTTCTTCCAAATTTGAAGAGATCGAGAATGACTCTCACGTCAACGTTTCTTTCTTTGACCCTTCATCTACCGATTGGGCATCCTATTCTGGAAGAGCTCGAGTGACTCAAGACAAAGAACTCATTCATAAGCATTGGTCTGGCTTGTAAGCATTCCGAGCTACTCGACGTCGTTATTCTCTGAAACTGATTGCTGCTGGCTAGCGTATCCGGCTATATTGGCAATCTCGGAGACGGCGTGCACAAAGGCGACGAGGGGGACCCCCGAGTCGCGGTCATAGAAATCATTCCCGACGAAGTCAAGTATTGGATTTCTAAACAATCAAGTATCTCTCGTGCTGTTCAAGTTGCAGTCAGCGCCGCCGTGGGCAAAGCCACGGCTCCTGGTGAGTTGCGAACCATTCGCAAGGAAGAGGTCAGTGCGACACATGGCAAAGTTTTCTTCCGGTGTTGAACGTTAACGATCATATCTAGATTCAGCTGGCACAGGGTTCTACCAAAGTTTGACTAAAGGGGCATATGTAATTAGTAGCTCATCGAATTGGTATTGGCTTCGATGGTATGTGTAGCGAGGGTAAATAATAACGCGTAACGATGCAAAGAGAGCGCTTCAATGTCACGTATGTCCGCCTCTGCGGTCCATTCGTGTCTTGGAAAGCCGATTGGACGACATGGCGTCCTCGTTCCGATGCATTGCTTCTGCATAACTAGCAAGCAAAACTGGATAAGTCTCCACGCCCGCAGTGCCCTAGCAGACAGAACTGACAGTAATTTGTAGCGAACGAGTTCTTCTTCTATTTCCTCATTGCGCAGTCGAGCCATTACAAGTTGGTTCTACTCAGTTAGTCTACTAGTAGATACACGGCGAAGGTAGCAACTCACCAAAACATCCACATGGTCAGCATTCAATTGAGCGAGGCTCGCATCAAGCTCTTTGCTAGAAAAGCCTTTGGACAGTCAGTCGTCACAGAGACACAGACACTTACACTTTCGCAGCAAGCACCCTATTACTATTGCGGAGTGTATCCATCTCAACGGCATGTGCCTCCCGCGCTCTCACCAGATCAGCGTACTCGTGCGCATAGGCATCCAACATGAAGGCCGTGATCCTCAAGGAAACAGCGTCTTGTACGAACTCGTCGACGTTATATTTGACCAGTGGATCATTTTCTCCTCCCCCTTCATCTGATTCGATCTATCGGGAATTTGATGAAACACCACTTTCGACTGAATTGAAGATAAGCTTACTCACCTTGTATCGCTCAAACACTGTTGTCTTTAGGAATGACAAAATTTCGTCGAATTTGAGCGTGAGCAGCACATCTTCATTTTTCTGCAATAACACGATACTGAATGCAAAAATCGCCTCGATGCCGCTCGCAAGGCAATTATCGTATATTCGGAACACGATGTCTAGTGGGAATCTGGGGCCCTCTCAACTAGGTTGCGACAGATGTGTGTCAAGTGGTGACTCACCTGTAACTGAACAACGTCAGGAACCATTGCGAACAGAACATGCTTGATTTAATGCCTTGCCGCAGAAAGTGTAGGTGTAATACAGGTAAAAGTTCCTCGATCAATCTATCAAACTGCATGAATTCAGCACAGTAGCATTCCAAGCATGTCCCAAATGTACCTGAAACTGAGAAAATTTAGCTGAGCATAATGTGGAAAGTGATGAAGCTTACGAGCCGCAGTTGCAGCTTGGGCATTTCAGGAAGAAAATGTCCCCGGAGATCATACGTATGCATTAGGCGAACCAATAAGCAAAATGCTTGTTCATCTGGCATCTGATCACAATAGTCGTTGGGCCGGTTTGCGCGAGACATGAGGGGGACTCACGTTTAACAGCAGTACTGCAACAACAAACGATAACCCTTGACAATAACCGACTTGGGGATCATACCTAAACATAAGGTTGTAGGTATATCTCACATCGGTCAAGAGACAGAACTTGCAGAGAATATGCCTTCAGTACATTGAATAAGTTTTCTTGTCCAATACTTTGACCATCTGTGAAGAACTCGTGATGGGGGAACGTTCTACCGGCTGTGCTTCAGAAGGGTATACTTCTATCCCGAGTAGCTTATGAATCTAACCTTCCAAGGTCTCTGGTGATCGCTTTTTCATGTTGACTGGTCTCTTTCAGGAGCGCCAAGTAGGTGTTCTCAAGTTCAGTGTCCTTAGAAGCTGCCCTGTCACAAACTGTTATGAACAAGGAACAGGCAGATCCAATGTTACGTGTACATTAACTGCCACATCATTCCTCGCAGCGTATCGGGCACCCCTTTCTCAATTGCTTTGGCGAGTTTTTCAGAGTTGGCAGCAGCATATGCGTGATAGTCTATAGGACACGTCAGTACTCAACTCGGTGGTAGACGAAGCTACATACCGGAGATGACAGCGCCCCAGAAATCTTGGTGAAGTGAAGTCGCGATTAGCGCGGTGTCTGGGTACCTAAAGCTTAGACTGACCCCAATCAATGGAAGCTTCTTCAGAGTGGGCAGCCTCTGCCCGCCGTTCGTTGTGGATGCGAAGGAACTCTTCATGAAGTTTCTGTTGGCCATCACCAGCGGCACGAAGCACATCGAGGTCGTTTTCTTCGTGTACTTTTTGAATTCCCAGGCGTGCGAGGATATTACCACCGGATATTTCGTCTGCAGTGATGCTTGACGCTGATCTCCTGTGTACGAATTGTCGGAGGGACGCTATTGCCTTTGAAGGAGCCGACGAAATTGTCGTCCGTCGTTCCAGTTTGGCTGCTGCTCCCTGATCCACGTCCGACGAGATCCTGGCGCGCTCGGATAGTGGGACAGTTGAAAAGTGTGAATCGTCTTCGAGGGTGACATCGTTGTAGTCCGATTCTGCAACGGAATCTGATGGAGACAAAGGGGTCAGGGCAGGGCCTTTTGGGGAGAGCAGCGAGTCCAGCGAAGAAGCAAACTCGGGCGAGGTGGTCGCAATGAGTGCGGGTTTCTCTGCACCGTCAGTCATTTCTGCACGAGCACAAGCTGTAGCAGCCACGTCCGTCGTCGTCGTCGTCGCCGAGAATGACCACGTGCCACCACCAACTATCTCGGGTACCGTAGACACAACTGGCTCCGAGTCTTATCTTACAATGACCACTCCTCAATACTTGAAAGTCACCAGTAAGAACGTGCTCTTGCCGTCTGGCGACCCGCAGCCTGCCACCATCACAGTCGATCGGACATCAGGGAAAATCGTGTCCATCGACCTCCACTATATCGGCAAGAATGCAGGGGAACATCATCCCAATACTCAGGTGCTCGATGTGGGCGAAAAGCACGTACTTCCCGGAATTGTAGAGTAAGTCGTTATGTACAACTGCTAGGACTACAGACTGAACCTGAGGCCTGATCGATCTGATCTCCCTAGTACACATGTGCATTTGAATGAGCCTGGTCGGACAGACTGGGAGGGTTTCTGGACTGGTACAAGGGCTGCAGTCTCAGGGGGTGTCACGACTGTGGTGGACATGCCTTTGAATTCTATACCGCCCACAACGACAGTGGAAAATCTAGAGATTAAGCGCAAGTCTGCGCAAGGTCAGTGTTGGAGCGACGTTGCGTTCTGGGGAGGTGCCATTCCAGGCAACCAAGTAAGTTGACTACTATCCCAACCTTTTCTTACGGCTTTTAAGTGTGAATTAGAAAGACCTCAAACCTCTTATCACTTCTGGAGTAAAAGGCTTTAAATGCTTTATGATAGAAAGCGGAGTAGAGGTAAATGCACTGTCTTGAAAGACACGACGCTCACTAACATGCATGTAGGAATTCCCTCGTGTTTCCGAACACGACCTGCAGGATCACATGAAGGAAATAGAGGTTGGGGGTCCAGTCAATCGTCACTGTCTTGATCTAACGAACAACCCAGCATGAACCGACTGTCCTGCTGTTTCATGCGGAGCTGGAGGATTTCCCTAGTCCCGCTCGTCCGCATCTCTCAGCCGATCCAACGCTTTATGAGACCTTCCTGGCTTCACGACCTGAGGATATGGAAGTCAACGCCATCACGTTGATCACACATCTCCAAGAAAAATACCCATCGCTCCGGTGTCACATCGTACACCTCTCTGCATCTCCTGCCCTTGGCGCCATCCGAGCTGCAAAGGATAAAGGTTTGAAACTAACCGTAGAAACCTGTTTTCACTATCTTTGCCTCTCTGCAAGCGACGTTCCGAACGGACACCCCGAGTTCAAGTGCTGTCCTCCGATTCGCAACAAATTTAACCGTGATCAGCTCTGGAAGGCATTGTTGGATGGAGATATCGATTGCGTAGTATCGGATCACAGCCCGTGCGTTGTAGAGCTGAAGAAAGTCGAAGAAGGGGATATCATGGCAGCGTGGGGAGGAATCAACAGTCTCGGTCTTGGCTTGAGTTTGCTGTGGACCGAAGGTAGGAAGCCCGAGAGAGGAGCCACACTCGGCCAAATCGTTCACTGGATGAGTAAGCGGACAGCAGAGCACGCAGGACTCGATGCAATCAAAGGTTCGTTGGCCGTGGGCCTTGACGGAGATTTTGTGATCTGGGATGCCGAAGCCGAGTTTAAGGGAGGCTTGGTTTTCAACTTGCTTGTCCGCCTTCGTCTGATACGACAACCCCAGGTGTCGAAAGAACAGTTCCACTTCAAAAACAAGCTCTCTGCGTACGAGGGGCTCGTACTCAGGGGTGTTGTGCAGCAGACGTTTTTGCGTGGCCACATGGTATACGATAGGAGTCAGAACGGCTTTGATGGGCTGAATCCCATCGGCAAGCTACTCTGACTTTGCCAGCACTGGTCAGGCGTACCATGGAGCGTCATCTGGCTGGATTCGAGAGTGGACTGTCGGCTAGGATGCAGGGAGTGAGAATATTTGGCTGAACTTGTACTCCGTGGAGATATCCCCGGATCACATGTTGCGGCGTGGAGCTTCTCTTACCTCCCCGATAAATAGGCCAGTTGTTATGACTCAAATATCTGGTCGCTTGAATCAGTAACTTGTCTTCTCCGCCCATCACGTCGGTGCGATAATATTGGTACATAATGCTCGCCAGACGAAAGCTCTCCTGCAAGCACCTTTACCCAGCTAGCAAGTCCGCTCACGGAGTGTACGTTTGGTGTCATCTGGAAACTTCACTATGTACCTTCACAACCATTTACTTTTAGAACTCGAGCGCTCTACGGTGCTCAGTTCGCGCAATTCAGACAAGATGTGAGAGGCATGGCGACCTCTTCTGACAATTTAGTCGGGTTTGGTCAACGCCATGTTACTGCGGGCATCGGCCGATTAACTGAGGCCGTCATGAGCAAAGGAGAGGGTTCATATCTCAGCTTCGAGGACGGTCGGCGTATTCTCGATTTCAGTTGCGGAATCGGCGTAACTAACCTTGGTAAGTGCGCAGTTTTCACCTTACTCCGAACGGCTAGGCCAACACTACCATCACATCGAGGTCACTGTCACCCGAAGGTCAGCAAAGCCGCCGCGGATCAGTGTACAAGTCTCGTTCATGGCCAAGTAACTTTTTTATCTCACCACCTCTCATTGTATTCTGATATTTCGTCAGTGTAGCATTGCTTTCCACCTCCCGTACCTTCGTCTGATCGAGAGGCTTCTTCCGGTCATGCCTGACCCCTCACTGGACTCATTCTACTTTTGGAACTCGGGCTCGGAGGCCATCGAAGCGACTCTGAAGATGGCACGCTCGATTACGGGTCGGCAAAACATTATCTGCATGCAAGGTATCCACTCAACGCGGCCCAGGTTCGCGTATCACTCACTTTGCATCGCCATAGGTGGATACCACGGTCGTACTTACGGCGCCATGGCTGTTACGAAAAGCAAGACTGTGTACAGCGAAGGGTTCTTTCCCTTGATGGTGGGTTACTTTGCCGAGTTGCCATCCTGCACGCCATTCCCATTCTGAATCATCTTTAGCCTGGCGTGTTTAGCACGCCATTTCCTTACTGGCATCAAGTTGGACTTCCGCCAAATGCCAGTGAAGAAGAGCTTGTCAGACTATCTCTCTACCAACTGGAACTGGTCTTGAAACAGCAATCTGCGCCGAGAGACACTGCTGCTATTCTGATGGAGCCCGTATTGGGTGAGGGAGGCTATGCTCCTGCCCCGCCTACCTTTTTGCAAGGTGTTCGGAAGCTTTGTGACGAGCATGGTATCCTGCTCATAATCGATGAAGTCCAGAGCGGCTTTGGGAGGACAGGTAAACTTTTCAACATTGAATACAGTGGCGTTCGTCCAGACATCATGACGATGGCCAAGGTAAGATTCTCAAGGGGGATCGAAGCTTAATGTCGCTGACCCAGTGGAACAAAGGGTTTAGCAAATGGCTTTCCATTGAGTGCTGTAGTTAGCCGGAAGGACCTCACGGACCAATTGAAGCCCGGCTCAATGGTGACATTGCCTCTCGATAACCTAGTTCATCGCTCATCCTGTTTCACAGGGGGGCACATATGCTGGTAACCCAGTCTGCTGCGCCGCTGCTGTTGCTGTGGCCGAGGCCTTTGAAGAAGAGAAGGTTTTGGATAACGTTAGCGCACGGTATATGTCTTCCTCTATGTGCGCGCGTCCCGCTGAGGAGTCTGTCTTTCAGATCACGGGAACTGTTGGCGTCGTTAAATAGTCTCCGCAACGACCCTGCAGTGAGGTCAACGATTGTAGATGTTCGCGGAACTGGGTTGATGGTTGCGGTCGAGTTCGCGTCCTCGTCATACCCATCTGGAGATCCTGCCTTGAATCCGTCGGCACCCAAGGGTCTCGCAGCCCGCGTGGCCAGACGGTGCATGGACAAGGGCCTGCTGATCCTGACTACTTCGATATATGAGGTGATCAGGTTCATCCCACCACTGAACATTTCGCAGACAGACCTTGAGAAGGGTTGTGAGATCTTTGCTGCCGCGGTCAAGGACGTTGTTCGTGAAGGCTAAAAGATTCTACTAGTGTACTTGGTACTTCATGTCTGAGAATCGGGTTTAGCCGAGGGAATGCGTCATCGGAGTTCTTTAGTAATAATGACACGCTTCAAGCTCGAGGTCGCGAAGAAACTCGGCTTGGTGTGAGGTCGACGGTCTCCCTATCTATCATCCACCACCCATGATCTTCCAATCTCTCTTCCTCGGCCTTGCCATACCCGTCCTGGTCACACTCCGTCATGTCCTGGGCGTGCACGGCTACATCCCCGCCCAGCCTTCCAATATCACAGTTCAAGGAACTGGTGGTGTCAATACATCTAGTCTTCATTTACAGTGGTACACGAATGGGTAGGTATTCAATTGGCGCCCTTGCAGGCCGATCTCTGACGTGACTTCGACGCACAAGGTCTGACTGGGAGTATGTTACGCAGCAGGCAGTTGGTCCCAAAGCCAGTAATGTCCCTGTCCAGGTGCGCCTTCAGTGCCCTTTCGTTCCCGCCTCGCTAACGTCGCAGAAGGGCATCTTCGTTCACTTCACTGAGGATAGCGCCGGTAACGAAAGCAGTGCGTCCGTGCGTTCGCTCATGTTGTCGCTATTGAGTGTGGATCGCTGTAGCGACCACGCCATGGGTTGCTTTCGTGTCGTGTGATGCCAACTCGACAAACCCATCTCAAGAAGCTGATATCTTCACCATGGCAAAAAATCGTGGCGCGAAATCGGCTGTATGTCCCACACCTTCTGTGGTATTTGTTGGCTTCATGATCCTCTGAGCCAGGTACTATACTCTCTCTACTCAGAAACCTGTGTGATCAATCCAGGTTATCAGAGTTCGGTTCTGGATGTCTTTACTACCCAGACCCTGAATGCTTCTTGGTTTGTTTTCTCTCACTCTCCATTCAACTTTCATTGAGCTTTTGGATCTTCTTAGGCGCATTGAGTACGAATTCGGCCAGTTTGGACCATCTGCCGAGGCATATTACGGATACTTCAATGCCGCGCTGCTAAATAACGCTGCAGCAGTACTCAACGACACGATCACATTCGACTATCCGGCTGTTCCTGGTTTCCTTTTTGCCACTCTGCCAGCTTATAATACTGGTACACCTAACGGTGGGTTGCAGAGCGATGCTAATGGGACGGGAACGTCGACGAGCACAAGTAGTAGTGGTTCTCAAAACACGGGGGTTGCCATGTGAGGAACTCATTCGAGTGGCTGGACAGTTCTGACTCCTTCATAGGATAATTTTGTATGCTATCACTGGCTGTGTGTCTGCTTTATTTTGTGCTGTGATTGTATCAGGGGTACGTCACGCTGAAACAGCAACGATACGTTACTCACGGATGGACAGGCCGTCAGGGCTATCAGGTATCCGGAGAGATATGGCCCTCGTTCGGCAGATCCCACGCTGGGTGGTGGACAAAGCCGAGCGAGGGGTCTTGGAAGAGCGATTCTGGACACATTCCCGATCGTCAAATTCGGATCTTCTGGTAGTGATCCGGAGTCTAGCCTTCCTCGTCCCAAAGACGTCGAATCAGCACGTATAAATACCGAGTCTAGTATCCCTGTACCTCTGCCCAACTCCGTTCAGCTAGCACAACTGAGCGTTACGGCAGAGCATGGCGAACACCCCCACGACCCCCCGGGGGGGATGGTTGCTTCTACATCTGGTCAAGAGGCGAGGGAAGATAATCGAACACCTGAAGGCACGGGTCAAGTTGATTTGCCAACTCAAACCGTGGACTATGCAGCATCACGCGTACCTGCATCTCCACGTGAAATAGATACACGGATGCCGGAGTGCATTGGACGGGAGACATGTCCAATTTGTATCGTCGACTTTGAAGAAGGAGATGACCTACGAGTACTACCGTGCGAAGGAAAGCACCGATTTCACCAGTTCTGTGTGGACCCCTGGCTACTCGAACTTTCGGGATCCTGTCCAATATGTCGACAAGGTAAGGCAAGGTTTGGACGACTCGGGAATAGGAGACTCATGAGAATTACCCGTCAGATTTTCATGCGCTGGAGACGATTATATCCGGAGAGCCGGGAAGCGAGACCTCTCCGGTCAACCGTAATAGCGAAGCAGGTACATCCACAACACAGAACCGGTTTTCTCGTTACTTGCGATTTGTGCGAAGACGCCAAGGAAGACCTAGCAGTAGGGACCAAGGGTCTCTACCCCAGCCGGAATCTTGAATGTGTCGTTCGGCGCGCACGTATTATCCTGATAATAGTTTATTGAAATCGTACTGGTTCAATCTTGGCCATCTCATCTTTGGGAATTTAATCTTTCTGGTCGTCATTTCCTGGCGCGTAATGCTTCTAACCTCCACCGTTGCCAGCGCGATTCATCTACCGCTGAGCACTGAGCACTGAGCCGAAAACCGAGCGACCAGTCCATGGTGTGCTTCCATTGTTCGCCCCCTTGATTCTATTCCCAGGAATCTCGCGTCATGGATAAGGACACATGGCAGAAGTCAGCGATTTCTTATGGGTCAGTAGCAGGTCTTGTAGGACGCAAGGACAGGATTCGAATCAGTACTAGTGGTCAAGAAGCGTAGACTTTTTCATTTGAATATTCGCTCTAGCACATCCTCAGCCTCCAAACCTCGCCAGCCTACGTCTGCGCATTTCCTCTATGTTGACTTCTTCCCTAGCAGCTTGAGCGGCTTCACCACTCACGCCTTCCGCGTCGGTCTCTGTCTCGGTTTCTGTCTCGATTTCAGCTTCACTCTCTTCCACACTTGTCTCCGCGCCGAGAGGCTCATTTGTGAATCGCTGTGGTGGCGGCGGTTGAGCGCTCGGCGGCAGAGCGAAGCCAGGTGGCATAGTCTCCAGAGACGCCTTGAGGGCTGCCTGCAGCTCTGCGTCGTCGTCATCGTAAACCCTGTCCATCGTATGAGTGTTCGGCCTCGGTGCGAGTGCGTCATAGTCTTCCCCGTCACCCAACTCCGTCACTTCCGCATCATCGGCTGTCTGAGCATGATGTTCCGCAAGCGATTCTTCCATTGCTCTTCGAAATAGTTCATCTTCAGCTTCTACCCCCACTTCTCGTCGTTGCCGTGAATGACGATCTTGAGCTTGACCAAACTGTGCAATCTCTTCTTCGTATTGCTCTTGCAAGGCTGCTTCCTGCTCCTGACGCATCCTCTCCATGATGATCCGATTTCTTTCCATTGAAGCGCTCACGGGGTCAACATCGGCATTGCCGTAACGATCCTGGTTGGGCGGGATGTTTGGTCGGCCTCCGCTTGCACCCTCTTGCACAGAAGACGCGAATTCGGGGGGAAATCCAGGGAAAGTACGAGAAGAAGGGATTACAGGTGATGGATAGTTCTCTAGTCTGTTGAAGGCACCACTACTGCTCGTACTGCTTCCTTGCTCAGCGCTGGCCAATGAGGCTTGCAGGGCTGCCTGGAGGTCCATGTCTTCATCCTCTAAGCCTGGCTCAGATGAAGGGACCCGAGACTCGGACGAAGGTGCTGATGATGGCTCAGGGAGAGTTGACGCAACATCATCCGCATCAGTACGAGGGAGAGGGCGGGGGGTTGAGGGGTCGATGGGTACTACCACGAATATAGAGTAACCTGCATTTCATCAGAATGATAGAGTCTTGCCAAGATCGTCGACTGACCATCTTGTTCTGCCTGTTGGAGAAACATCCCGAGATATGTTTTGCTGACCCATTGAGGGGATGACTTGGCCGAGTCTAAATTAAACCAGTGGCCGTTTTCTTCGGAATTACCGAAACGACGAAGGGTGTACCAATGCTGGTTTTGATTTAGCACAAAGGCAAGCTGGGTGCTATGGGTTACTATGAGTTTGATTACCGAGATGCTCGTCGAACAATCCTACTGCGGACGATTATGATAGGGCTTCATGACTTCTGAACGCCATCGAACAAGGCTATCGGTATGATGAAGATCCGTACATGGAAACAGTCAGATATGTTCTTACCTTAGACCCCATACGTGGAGTGCGTCCTCCAAGACCTGCACCGAGAAGAACCCTGGAAAAACAGTAAGGTCTATCCCGGTTGTAGAAATCCAGAAAGGTACCTGTATCATCCATGTTTGCACTAGCCTGCCCCCTGATACCTTCGTTGTAACTTTGCTCTAGATGATCTAGGTGATTTGCCAGCTCAGAGAGATCTGGGGCAGTGAACTGGACTGATAAAGTAAGCGATGTGATAAAAAAGCACCCTGGAACATTACTGACATAGTTCCCCTCTGCCGAGTATGAACTAGGTGAACACATCTGATAAACGCTGAGAGCCACGATCCACGTACGGAGTAGAGAGTTCAGTGCATGTTGAGCACAAAGCATTGACCCATATTGCTGAGCTTCGTGGTAAATAAGAGACTGGAAGCCTTCTAGACCTGCCATGACTCCGAAATGCGATTTCCTAGATGGTCGTTGTCCAATGTCAAGCTGGACTCTGCCTAATCTGACATACTTACGCGTTCACGCGTGTCTTATGTAATCCTAGATTCAGACTGGGTTCGTAGCTTCGCCGTTGCGCACAGCGCTATCTCGTTCATTGTCCACGTCAGCCTTAGAATGCCAATACACAGAAGATCAGCACCTACCCTCACACTCCGCCTTCTTTCGGGTGTGTTCCTCCTCTCTGCCGCCTTCCACGCCGCTGCACAAGACTCGGGATCGTTCGACTGCCAGTTCTCAGTAGGGGAACTGAAATACGATTTATCAGAACTCGGAGGCACGAAAGTTCTGAGTCGCACGAGGAAATCGCCTCCGAGCACCTACGTGGATGAGCTTAGGTTTGATTTGTGCGCGGACCTCACAGAGATGGAGAACAGGGCTTCAGAAGACCAGGTATGCTTGAAGTGGAACAATTCTCACAGCTGACCGCAGCTCGTCGTGTAGTGTCCTTCAGGTACAAGGGCATGTTTAACCACAATAAACCAGAAGGTGGATAATTCTGATCGTATAACGGCAGTCGTACCCATCGCGCAATCGTCGTCGCTCAATTTTGAAACCTCTACATTGTCATGTACGTATGATAATGGAATTTTAACGATGCCCTCGAATCTAATGGGAATGTCCAGCACCAGAGGGTGTCGCCATAACGCTTCATGGTGCTTCCTACCCACCCTCCTCGTCAATTTCGGTTCCCCAGTCACTCAAGATCTCACTGACGTGTGCGGAGGGTACAACAGATCCACAGTTTTCATCTTATGAGAACGGGGAGGTTCTGGTTGAATGGAGTTCATCTGCGGCCTGTGGGACCACCGGGACACCGAAAGAAGATGAGAGTAGTAGTGGCGGCAGCGGTGGGGGTAAGGGAGAAGACACGCGCAATGAGGGCATTGACAGTGTTCTCGGGTTCTTCACTCTCGCGTAAGTATAGCCTTCTCTGATGCTCCCCTATCATCCAAAGGTTATCTGATCCGGTGACCAGGCCTATTGTGTCGCTTGCTGTCTATTTCTCCTTCGGTGCATACTACAACTATTCTACATATGGTGCCCGGGGTTGGGATTTGATACCGTGAGTCAACTTATTTCACTTGTGATCCCAGACTAAATTAGCCACAGACATCGAGATTTCTGGAGGGAGGTACCTTATATGTTGCAAGACGTCATTTCTCACCTATGCGCAAATGTGCGAACGCGACGGTCAAGTCGTGGTGGATACATAGCTGTATGATGGCGTGGACTGATTAGGAGAGGATGTCACTTTCAAATTAGATTTGACGCTAGTAGTTTACCCACAATCCTATTGTCTATTGTCCTTGGCCGTAGTCTCGAGCCCTCAAATAAATTAGCGTTCACATTCGAGGTACTTATGTTGCGTAGTATTGATGGCATCCCAGGCCTAATAGGTGACTATTCTTGGACCAACGTCCAGGTTTGTCGTTCAAAACTGCGTGAAGACTGATCGATTGTCAGACCGAGGGGCCGGATTCTTCAGCTTTCTGGGGGACCCCTTTTTAGCGAACACTCGCTTCCTATCTAGTCG
>JBBPQZ010000202.1:0-21018 GCA_038092795.1 Boletus rubissimus
CTGGTCATCAGTTCAAAAGTGAAAAAATCCTTTCCATGGTATTGCTGTTTTAAATTGGCCATATCTCCACAGCCTGTGGACGGAATCACATGACCTAGGGGGCAATTGTATAGCCAAGAGTATGTACTATTTATGACTCCACCAAAGCCAAGTGGAATTCCCACACTGTGTGGTGGTGTGCTTTACACACCACATCATGTCTTGATATGGAAAGGGTTTTTGGAGTCATTGTAGATACTGGTGTTGTCTTGAGTCTTTAGACACTAACATTATATCATTGACATATAGACTGTTAATATGAATACCTATACCTGTAACCCATGTGGGTACATATACAGATATAGGGGTGAAACAAAGATAATAGCAAAACAGCAACATGAGGGCAAACAAACATGAATACAACAGCATTTGTTGCATTCATGTTCATTTTCACTCAGTTTGTTTGAAGGAAATATGTTGTTGGAAGAAGGCAATCATTAACTGCAAATGAACAACAAGCATAAAATACAAACACAAACCCAATGATTGCATTGCATCTGTGTCTATATTTCATTTGATGTTGAACAATGAGGATGAAGGATGAAAACAAGAGATGTCAATGTGCTTACTTACAAACATGAATGAACATAAAGACATATTTATTCATTGTTTTCTTTGTAGGTAAATGCAATGGTACTAAACAATGTTCTCCAAACTTATACTTTACCTATCCATGAATGTTACACTATTAGCTAGGAATGGATAACTCCTGGATGAAATTGGTATCTAGATCTACTAGATGAAGTTGATAGTAAACTTAGTGTGAACAATGTGTGGTTTATTCACTAATCTTGTCATATTCTGAAATTCATACAAGTCCAACTTCAGCAACTCCAGTGCTTTACACACCAACTCCAGATCTATCCCATCTATATTGCAACTCCAAACCTCTGGAGTTGTCTCTCCATCTCATATATCCTGTATAGTGTATTTCCAATCCCTTTTTACTTCCATCTATCCTATACCCTGTTATTTTCATCCTTTCTGACTTTATTATAGTAATCTGCTAATTCTTTTGGCTATATTCCTCCATTTCATTACTTACCCTAGAAAATACTCCTTTCCTTGAAAATACTCTTACCCTTGAAAATACTTGAACTTCTGGACTTTACTACTTTGTCTCCCATTTTTACTCTGTATATTAAGTCGCACCAATAGGACTTATACTTCAGTTTAAATATCATTTTAAATTCACCTCCATCTCTATTGACTTCTATCTAAGTCTTGACAACTTGTCTTTGATCTATTTCTAATTGACTTCAGGTTGTCTCCAATCCTTGGTCTACCTCCAACCATCTCCAATCATCTCCACAAATCTGGGCCACTGGACTCTGACAAGGGCACACCACATATGGTGAAGTTAAAGTCCCATCTCTTCCCTCAGATATAACTCCAGAGTTCCAGAGTTTGTACTGGAGTTGACCCAGTCTTAACAAATCCTCTACAAATATATACAGATTGGAAAAATTGAGATTGCTTTAACTAATAGTCTGGTTAGTAATATGATTTACTAGTGGTTACACACTAGAATTGAACTAGACAACAGTAGGTTGCTAGATGATAATGTTGTTTGCACTTGTTTGCACTTGTTTGTGCAAGTAATATATTGGCTAAACTTAATAAAGTTGCCAAATGTTAATTTTCTTGTATCTGTTGGTGTTAGTGTACCAAGAAAATTGCAAAGATGTTAAAATGTTCCAGACTTTGCTAGAATTCCAGCTAATGGTTCATTTAGTTCACTCAAATATGTTTTTAGTAACTCAATCTTTATTGTGCAACTAAGGAGATGAAAATCAGGTTAGACTAGACTAGCATTTATCTCTTTAGGTGGCTTGGTCACCTGAATAGCAGATGTGCTTAGATTCTAGTAATCTAGGTTGTTGGAGATCTATTCTCTTTAATTGCCCTATAAAGAGTTTTCTTCCTAAAGATGTTATATTATACTTGTCTTTTCTTGGATACAAGTCTTTTGCTCCTAACAAACTATCTAGTAGTATTGAAGTAAAGGAAATTACCTGCACTAGGCCCTCTGTGGGTTACCTGTGAAGGGAACTCTCAAAAGTGGTGAGAAAGTCTCTTTAAAAGAAAACTTCTCCATAAAATTAAACCTTAAGGGATTAAAATCTGCTTTTTGTGGCCTAAAAGGCTCTTCTTATATAGATATTATAGTGGCTGTGCTAGACTGTGCTAGCTTACAAATTGCTTACAAATGCCAAGAAAATGCCAAGAGATTAGCTATCAGTTGCCAAAAAGATTACAAATGGCTTATGTATTTTGATTGAATAAGCTCTGGCTTGGTAGGCTTGGCAATGACTCATGCTGACTCATGCATTACAAATCAAGGGGTAGTCTATTTTTAGCTCATGACTCATGCTAACTCATACTAAGCCAAGCTGAATCTAGTACACTTTTTGATAGTCATAAATGCTAATATTCACTGTGACTCATGTTGACTCACTCAGGGGTAGTACATGGTCATGTAATTGTGGGAATGGTAGCTACTTGGCAAGTGTATAGGGTAGAAATGAGATATAAAGAATTTCTTTATAACTACAAGTTTGATTACTATATAACAATGGGAGGGAAAAATAAGTTAATATCTCCCTAGAAAATGGTGGGAAAATTAAGAAAATCTAGAGGAAGGTAGTTCATACTATAGACTATCCAGCCCTAAAGCTCTGTGGAATTTTGACTGTGGAAAGTGTGGAATAGATGACAAAGGTGAGCTTGACATAACAACATAAAGTGTGTTGGTTGGTGAATGTGATTGGGTAGGGATGAATGTGATTGGGTAGGGGTGAAAGTGAATAAACACAAACACAAACAAACATAAAAATGAATGGTTGTGTTCATTTTCATGTTTGTTTGTGAATAGGAGTGGATTAGGACCAAGTTGGAGTGAAGTAGGAAAGAGTGAGGATGAGAACAAACATTCTCACATGCAAACATAGACAAGAATGTGTTATTGCATTTCCATTCATGTTTGCATGTCACACAGTACATGAGGGTGATGATGAGGATGAGGATGAGAAAAACACACCATATATATTGTATCATCATTCTACTTGTTATATTATTATCAAAGAAGGGGGGTGGGCAAGATGAAGATGAGGGAGGAACAAAGTCAAGGGCAAGGAAGGTAAGAATGCATCTTCATCCTCCCATTGGTTGATTCAATGTGAGTGCCATCATTATCATGGTCAAGAATGAGGGAATGAGGGCAAGGATGAGGGTGAAAGTATATTCTTGTTCTCTCATGTATTATGTTGTTATTATATCCAAGAACAAGGAGGGTGAGGATGAGGATGAGGATGAGAGTAAGGGTGAAGACATATCCTCATCCTCATTGTCAAATACAGTGAGGTGCAAAACTGTTGCAATGTCTAACCTCAAACTGGGGTGTGAAGCACCCCACAATTAATCATGGAAATTTCACTTTGCTTTGGTAGGAACAAATAAAGTACAAACCCTTAGCTACAACATTGTCCCCAGGGTCATGTGATTTTGCTTACATACTGCAAAGATACATCTATTTCAAAACACCAATATCATTGCAACAGTTTTGCACCTTTTGCTTTCTAGGGTATATTAGTACTTGGTATAGCCTCCCTTTGCCTTGATAACTGCTTTAATCCTTCTAGGCATGCTCTCTATCAACTTCTAACACTCTTCAACTGCTATCCCCTCCCAATCAACCTGAACTCTCTCCCACAATTTATAAATCTCCTTATGAGAGGATTTATGATTTGCTAGTCTTCTTTTGAGGTAACCCTAGAGGTGCTTAATGGGGTTGAGATCAAGAGACTATGCAGGCCATACCATAGTATAAAAATCCTGCTCCTGAAGCCAATCCTTCACCTTCTTGCAAGTATGTTTGAGGTCATTGTCTTGCTAAAAGATGATGTCAGAAGAATCAAGGCCATAAAACTACAAAGAATTGAGCAGTTCATCCTTCAAAATCTGAAGGTAAAGGTTTCCATTCATTCTACCATCAATCTTGATAGCATAGCCAACTCCCTGCCAAATCATACAACCCCACATCATCAAAAAACCTCCTTCAAATTTCACTATACCTTCCACCAGCTTATCATTTAGCCCTTCTCCTGCCTTTTTCTACATCCACTTGTGCCCATTTGACTCTAGGCAATTGATTTTGGTCTCATCAGACCATACTACCTTCTTCCAGTTCTCCAAAGTCCAATCTTTATAAGCATAAGCAAAGTCTAGACAAGCCTTGCAATGCTTGGCTGAAAGAAGAAGTTGTTTGGACTTGACCACAGCTTTTATACCTGTCTTCCTCAACTGTCTGCACACTGTGGAGGTAGAGAGAGGCTGGTTAACTATATTGGTGAGTGCCTTGATCACCTGAACAGCATTCTCTGCCTTTCCAAAGGAAATGAAACGAATGACATGCTGGACATTGGCAGAGAAAAGTTTGGATGGACAATCTCTAGTAGCTTTTTGGAGCTCAGAATGCTCTTTGGAGTGTAATCTGGATATGGTAGATATATTAAAACCAGTAGTGAATGCAATAGAGTAAGCAGATTGGCCAGCATCAAGCATAGAGAGGATGATTTGTTATTGAGTAGAAGAGATGAATCTCATAATGGTTGTGGTTGGAAACAAAGATGCATGTGAACTATTTTAAACTCAGACATGGTTCTAATATGTGTATGTTTATTTGTATGACCAAACATAACCAAATAACACTTGATTTCAATGTCATGAGCAAAAAGTGCAAAATTGTTGCAATGATATTGGTGTTTTGAAATAGATGTATCTTTGTAGTATGTAAGCAAAATCACATGACTCTGGGGACAATGTTGTAGCTAAGGGTTTGTACTTTATTTGTTTCCATCAAAGCAAAGTGAAATTCCCACAATTGATTGTAGAGCACAAAATGCCCCAGTTTGGGGTTATGTTACGACTACCTGGGGTAGGAGTAATTATTAAGGCCTTTGATAAACAAGGGGACGCTTGGTGAGTGTCGATGCAAACTTCCAATGTGGGGATTCCTTGAAGTAATGACAAGCAAGACACAAGTCATTCAAGGATCAGTCTAGGAGATTCCTAACCGAGGAAACAAGGGTTTGAGAGAAGACAGGATAAGCAACTAGATTGCTAGGGGCGATGAGATACAAGGTAACTTGAAGGAGGTCTAAACTAGCGATTGTAGGTGATATCCAAGTTGTTTATATATGGAGTCTTCTCACACATGGACCATAGTAAGAAATACAAGAAGGACTACAAAAGAAAGGGTTATGCATTACAGATCAAAAGAAGATGCATAACAGAATGGAAGAAAATCCAAAAAGGAAGAATGTGTAATGATGAAGATCAGAATATGCAGCCGACAACTCATGGAAGAATCAATGAGACAAATAAGGCAAGAGGAAGTGCCATGGGTATGAAGGGAGACATAGAAGCCCAAGGTGAAGAAACAGAAGGAAGTCCAATGGATGTCCTAGGATATGATGGATGAGAGGGCCTAGGACAAATGGTAGTATATGAATTGAGCAAAGGCAAAAAAGAAGTACGAAGAAAAGTGTAACAGGTTAGGCATTGCAACAGTTTTGCACCTCACTATATTGAAGGTCCAGAGATCCAAAGCAAAGCAGAGCTGATAGAACTGGAGCAGACTGGAGTTTAGCTGCTGTCTAAGATGGATGAAAACAACTATATCAATTTATCTAATAGAATTGGAATTATAGTACATTAGTCTAGGAGTAAATAAGAGTGAGTGAATGGCAACACACCTCAGCTGCTGCCTAAGACAGGCAAAAACAACTGAGGTGTCTGGATATGAAGTAAAGAGTTTATATAGTATGTGATGAAGGTATACTCATACCTCAATAAATGTTAGGGAAAAAAAAAACCAAGGGGAAATGTGATAAACCATATATAGGCAGCATTACTGAGCAGTAATGACATACCCAAAAAAAAAGACAACACTCCAGAGTTGGTCATTTATAACTCCAAAATGGTAATAAATATCTATCACTCCTGAGTCCCATACATAACTCCAATCAAAGTTGGTGGTATTTTGTCATGTCACAAGACATACTTGAACTTGTTAATCAACATTCAATCCAAGAGTTTTGTGCTGGCTGAAATGCCCACATACCAACCCTTCTATTAGGATTGTGCCTTCTAATGCAAGGCCTAGTAGCTCAATGATAGAGTACAGATGGCCTAAATCTAAGATTGTGGATTCAATTCCTACCTGGGTCACTTTTTACTTAATCAAGCAAGTTAATAACTTAATGACTAAATCTATCACTTATTGTGAGTCACATTCATTGTCACATCCAAGGATGAGGAGGGTAGAAGTGAGGGTGAAGGTGAGATAAGGGCAGTGGTGGTCTAGGTGCACCCTACTTGTGTTGTTGTTGGGTCCAATGATCAAGATGAGGGGTACCTCATCCTCATTATCCATCATTTCCATTGTCATGTTGTTGTTGTGTTGCCCTTTGTCATCATTGTTGGCACTGCCCAAGCCACAACTTATCATATTTGGATATAGAACCTGTATATGTAATCCATCACAGACATACTATCAAGGTCAAAATGGGGCCCCAAGAAGGCCTGTTTTAATTTGGCAATATGAGGCCTGTGAGATATGGGGGTCTAAGAGACATATTACTACCTACAAAGAAAATGGGTTGATGAGATTGTCAAAGTTCAGAAAAAATGTCATCCAAGGTGGATATATTAGCATTATAATTATTTAAAATCTTTGTGGGCCTATGGCTAAGTCGACTGACTCAGTCACTCAAACTTAATTTTATTTTTAGAAATATCTGTCATATGGAGTACATGAAGGAGAATCTTGACAAGACAAGCAACCAGTTTGAAGTGCATTGAAGAAAGCTATCTGACAAGGAGAAGAAGGTTTACATAGATAACTTTGAAGCCTCCAAAATAAAAACTCAAGCTAAAGGAAAAGAAAAGGCCCTCAATATGTCCTCTAGTGTTGAAATGATTCTTAGAGATGATGCCCAGCATGTAGGTGAGATTGTTACTGTTACAACTTTTCCTTTTCTTCATACTTCTCTTTCACCTTTGCTCAATCCATGTACTACCTTTAGTCCTAGGCCCACTGATACATCATATCCTAGGACACCCACTAGACTTTATTCCTTTTCTTCGCCTCGGGCTTCTTTGACTCCCTTCATACCCATGGTGCTTCCTCTTGCCTTATTTGTCTCATTGATTCTCCTGTGATACATCGGCCGCATGTTCTGCTCTTCATCATTACACGTCCTTCCTTTTCAGGTTTCCTTCTATTCTATTATGCGTCTTCCTTTGATCTGTAATGCATAACCTTTTCTTTTGTAGTCCTTCTCGCATTTTTTACTACGGTCCATGCACGAGGAGACTCAGTATATAATCAACTCGAGTACAACTATGATTGCTAGTTTAGACCTCCTTTGAGCTACCTTGTACCTTGTCACCTAGCAATCTACTTGCTTCTCTCGTCTTACTCGCCCTGCGGTTAGGAAACCCCTAGATTGCTTCTTCGATCAACTTACCTCTCAGGTTCGTCAATACCTTCAAGGAATCTCCTTGACCACTACCATTGGAGGAATCCCCACAATGGAAGTACTGCATCGTCACTCCCCAAGCGACTCCTTGATCAACTTGCTACTCGCTTGTTGATACCCTTTGAGGAATCCCCACATCGGAAATACTGCGTCGTCACATCCAACGTGACTCCTTGTCATTGAAGGCCCTTTACAATTACTCCTACCCTGGGTAGTCATAACAGTTACCTCTTTTTGAGCATTTTGCCTGTCAATTTCTATATGTACTTTTATAATTCACTGTTGCTCTCCTCTATCAAATTCAGTCACACTTTTTCTGCTTCTAATTCATCCACTTTTCTCTCCTGTCACATGTTGTCACTGTAGTTGCATTGTCACAATATACAATAATAGTACTAAATGCTACATCACTGTATCCCAGGCTATCCAAAATATAGATTGCTACAATAATCTAAACAGCTTATCCTGCATATAAGAATCTTCAAATGTGTTATTTTAGGGTCCAGCATGGGTATGGGTAACCCATGTGGATACTAGGTGTGGATACTGGCAGGGTATGGGTGGAAGTATGGATTTTGAAGTTGACAATATATCCACCACCAGTATTCACATGTACCACCAAAGCTCAATACTCATACCCACATGTACACACATGTATCCACCCTATAGGTTATATAAGTGAAGTCTGACAATCATGACCTATGATATGTATCTGCACTGCATCAACAAGACACTTGTTTTGGTACAGATAGGTCCCCTACTATATAGAGCTGTATAGGCTTGTATAAGCTTGTACAGTCACTCAAAAAATTGATTGATCTTGAGTTTTCTCAAAGGTAGGAACTATACAAATGATACATATTCAATCACTGTATCATGAAATCAAGGCCTAACATGCATTTTCTTTGTCACTATACAGTGGAAAACCTATATATCTATATCAAAGCAAGTGTTTTATTGATGTGCACTTAGGCACCTGCTTTACAAATGCCTGTACCACATAGAAAATTTCACATCATGACTCTTTGTAAACACCTGCAACACTGCTCATAACTCATATTGACAGATTTCAATACATATAGAAATACCCACTGAATATATACCCAAACACTGGGGTGTAGGTATTTGGTGGGTATGAGTGTGAGTACAGATTTGTTTACCCACTGTCTGATCCATATCCCAGGTCTGGGTCTGGTTTTTTGTGGGTTGGGGTGTGGATATGACCACTGATACCCCAGGATTACCCACACTAGGCCCTATATTGTTTTGCATACAAGGGTTTACAAATGAGCTACATTACAAACATAATCCTATACAGATGTGGTTGATTGGGACAAGTCCCTACAAAGGTTTGTAGGTGTTTGCAGGATCTTGTTGTAGGTTTTGACTAGGGGTGAGCCACTAATCCTCACCTATTTGAGGACTTACTGTATCTCATTGTAACTGTAATGTGTGAAGCTTTGCACTAGACAAATGCTTGCAGCCAATTGTTGAAGATTTGAAGTACAGGTACCTCATCCAAAGGGTATTCTTCACATCCAGGTATTCACTGTTTTCTGCATGCCACAACCAAGTTGCATTTCAAGCTCAAATCCCATGTTTTGCAAGCATGGGCCAATCACACCACAAACTTATGTACTTTGGCAGTACATTCTGATGTTGGGCAACTGGAATTGAACTAGCTCAAGGAATGTACCAATCCCACATGAATTCCCTTTGGTTACTAATTTTTCCAGCAATGTGATGCCTTACCAGTGAAAGTAGTACCTCTGAAAATAGTGATGACTGGCTGTAACAATCCAATTGTGTCAACAAGGCCTGATAATCACCCCACCTCCTGGGCTGAGTCAACCACTACAGCATAGTGCTACTAGTAGTACTTCTTTTCATCCATAAATGGTGTTCCCACCCTCAGGCTATCAGCACTTTGCAGGACTGCCTTCTAGTCTGTATGGTAATTCCTGGGTCACTGCACATGCCATGCCAATATACACACTTAAACTAAGCTAACGTCCAAGTAACACTAAAATAGGTTTATGTTGGGCTAAGGTAGTATAGCCGTGTTATCAATGTTTTCCGTCCTTTGTTTGTTGAGGAACCCATCAATTATAGGCATTACCATCAGTCTAGATTGTAGCTAGCATCCTTCATCATGCATACTCAAATTGTTTACTACCTTGTTACATAGTTATCAGGGACCCAATGTGACAGTGACATCTCGCCAAAGATGGTATCAGTAACCTCAAGAGCAGATATCTACTTGACGTCTAAGTTTTCATATAGTCGGCAGTAGATGCAATACAAACTGTATATTACAAGAAATATAGGCATCGTATCAATCAAAATAAACAATTTATGTGTTGTATATTATCTGTAGTGCATTTGGTCTACATAGCTTGTGTTACTTTGGATGTGATTATATAGGATATTTACTATTTGATTGTGGTTGCACTTCATATGTGTCTTACTATTCACTTGTTGTGTGCTATATCAAAGGTCCATCATCTAGCAGGGTGTATAGTAAGCCAACATGTTCTGACATGTTACTTTCCTGCTAGTCATCACACTATGAGATGTAATGAAACCACATTATATGATTTGGGTGTATCATAATGACAATGTGGGCATGCTCAAACTAAAGGATCATATCACATAGGAGAGGGAAGGTGGGGTGGAAACCAAGTGAGTGACAATTTACAATAACATGAAATTAGTAAGGAGGGAACCAAGAAGCGCTAGCAATGATTCACAAGAGAAAGTCAAACTTAAGGATTGGCAGGAGTGATTGAGGGAGAAAGGAAGACACAGAATTACCACCAGAGCTGTTTATGAATGGTATGATGCAGGTCAGACATGACATGGTCAACAGCTGGGATACCAATGTTCCATTTGGTGGTTGGATACTTTTTCATGTTGCATTGGAGGTACGATGTGAAGAATCTACAAAACAATGAGTAGGCAGAAAGCATGCTGGAGGCTGGACTTACTCATCATACCTCTTCTTGTGCTGTTCCACCATTAAGTCATCTTGTTCAAGACCACTCCGCATTTCTGCAAGCAGAAAGTCGACGTATTCCCAGTAGTTCGACATATTCCAAGACTGCGCCTTCTTCCCCTCACTGCTGTGCGCATCTTTCTCATTGGTGGAGTGTTCAGAGTTGGCATTGTCCCCATCTACTGATTTGCCCTGTTTCGACTTGAGATTTGCAACCTTGTCTTCCATCAACTTGTTTATGAGGTTGTTGAATGTCTCCAAGCTCATGTGCTAGTTGTTACAACTCTTTCTTTTCTTCATACTTCTCTTTCGCCTTTGCTCTATCCATGTGCTACCATCCATGCTAGGTCCTCTCATACAACAGATCCTAGCACGTTCCACAGACTTTATTCCTTTTCTTCGCCTCGGGCTTCTCCGACTGCCTCTGTACCCATGGCGCATCCTCTTACCATATTTGTTTCGTTGATTCTCCCGCGATGTGTCGGCCACGTGTTCTGCTTTTCATCATTACACGTCCATCCTTTTTGGGCTTCCTTCATTTCCGTTATGCGTCTTCTTTTGATCCGTAACGCATAACCCTTTTTTTTATAGTCTTTCTCGCATTTCTTACTTAGGTCTGTGCGCGAGGAGACTTTGTATATAAACAACTCAAGTATCACTTAGATTGCTAGTTTAGACCTCCTTTGAGCTATCTTGTATCTTGTCGCCTAGCAATCTATCTGCTTCTCTTGTCTTACTCGCCCTGCGATTAGGAAACCCCTAGATCACTTCCTTGATTGGCTTGTCTCTCGACTTGCCAATACCTTGTCCACCATTGGAGGAATCCCCACAATGGAAGTACTATGCGTTGGCTCCCAATCTGACTCTTTGGTCAGTTTGCTACTCGCCTACTGACACCTTCGAGGAATCCCCTTGACTACCACCAACGGAGGAATTCCCACGTTGGAAGTACTGCGTCGTTGGCTCCCAACCCGACTCCTTGTCATCGAAGGCCCTTTGTGATTACTCCTACCCCAGGTAGTCGTAACAAAAGGTCTAAACTCTCTAGTAGAGGCTACCACTGCGTAAGCCTCCACCATTTACCCTCAGCGTAACCACCCCACATGGGGACTTTACCGTCCTGCCCCTGCTGAACCTTCTTCCCCGGAGGAATCAGACAAATCTACCCACCTAGAGGATCAGGAACCAGACAAACTCGCGGCTCAGATCAAGCATACTCTCCATCGCCAGACAGTGGAACAACAAGACCGGAACCTAGCTACTACTCTCTCCCGCAGCCTCACCATCCCATCCAAACCAACAACTGCCCCCTCTTTTCCAACCCCTACTCGGCCTACTGCCCCCGGCCCCTCTCATGCTGTTCCTCCTCTCGCTAGCTCTCTTACTAGCATTCCAGTTCGTCCTCCCCCTATTTCTTACCTCCGTCCTCGCCCGTGATGTCCTCCCATCCCACTGAGCTCTGCCTCGGTGCCCCCAAGATCTTTGATGGCTCCTATGACAAAGCCATACCTTGGTTGAACACCGTGATATTTTATCTCACAGTGAACAACGCCACATATAACTCTGATCCCAAGAAGGTCGCCTTTGCCCTGTCTTTTATAACTAAGGGACCCGCCCTTACCTGGACAACCACTTATCGGATATCTACTATCACCGCAGGTATCGTGACCATTGACACTTGGGAAAACTTCATCAAAGCTTTCAAGACCACGTTTGAACACCATGACACAGTCAACAATGCTATCACTTGGCTCACCACCAAATGCGTTCTCATCGGTAAGAACGGCATTTACAACCCCTCGCTCAACTTGTATATCACCGAGTTCAAGAACAAAGTCGCCACGTCCCAGGTACAAGACGACAACATCTTGATCTCTTACTTTGCTTCTGGACTTCCTCCCACCCTCATGAGAAAGATTATGTTCATGGAGAAAGTCCCCTCGACTATTGAGGTCTGGTATGACAAAGCCGTTCACTTCCAGACCCAGTGGGATTGTGCCACTGAGTTATCGTGCCGATACTCCCGCCCATCGTACCAACCTCACTAGAACTTCTCATCTCCTTCCCATGCCCCTACCAAGGATCCAGACGCCATGGATGTTGACGTCATTCGCGTTCCAAAGATGACTCCAGAGGAAAGGAAGCATTGTGTTGAGAAGAAACTTTGTTTCAGATGCCGTAAACCTGGCCACTCCTCCCCTGCCTGTCCCACTTTCACAGCTGCCAAACCGGTCATAAAGGCAATCAGTCAGGATGACGATGAAGATCTTCCACATCTTCAAGAGATAGACGATGATGATGAAGACGTCCCAGCGGTTAGGAGGGTTAGATTCAAGAAGATGGATTTTTAAATAGGGGAACTTCTTCGATGCAAGTCTCCCCTTCTTCTTCTTTGTGTGCACCTGTACTTGTAACGTCCATTACCAAAGCAATGCAAATTCCCGTTCAAGTAATCGTACCCTCGCACACACTCAAAGCCATCGACACCCGTGCCCTCATCGACATCGGAGCCAATATCTCCTGTATCGACTGGGACTTCACCCGCAAACACAAGCTCCCCCTTACAAAGTTGGACAAACCTATCTATGCCTGGAACACCGACAACTCCTTTAACAAAAAAGGCGCCATCCGATACTCCTGCTTGCTGTTCCTCAACATTGAGGGAATAGCACAACAAGTAAACTTCATGGTTATGTCCCTCGGACATGACAATGTCCTCCTCAGACTCCCTGGGTTGAAAGAGACCAACCCTGCCATCAACTGGACTAAATGGACTCTTTCACTCTCTGAAAGTCTCAACCAGTTGAAAGAACTCTACACCTTGCACTCGATGGATTATGACCGTCACTCATCCAAGTTCTGGAAACCACCACTGCGCGCCCCTCGACATATCCATGTCAACTCTGTCACATACTCTCATTTGTTCGAATACAACAAATGGAGAGATCCCTCTGCCCACTGTCAACATGACAATGACATCCAGATCATGTTCCACATCATCAAAAGCAGATTGTGATATATCCCAAAAGGATCCCCTGTTATCGGACGCCTTACCCAGGCTACCGAACTCGCCATGGCTGCTGAAAAGGAGAAACCCAAACCAGTCCTGCCAGCAGAATACACCAAATTCGCTTCCATCTTTTCCAAGGAAGCCACCAACTACGTACCACCCTTGCGGCCTTACAACCACGAGATTAACCTCAAGGATTCCTTTACCCCGAAGATTGGGAAACTTTATCCTCTCTCACCTGAGGAACGCACTGCCACCGAGTCCTTTTTACAGGAAAATCTAGATTGCAGCAAGATCCACCCCTCAAAGTTCCCTCAAGCTTCCCTGTTCTTCTTCATCAAGAAGAAGGATGGCGGCCTTTGCCCCTGCCAAGACTATTGTTATGTCAATGAACACACTGTCCATGATACCTACCCTCTGCCCCTCATATCCGACCTCATCGACAAATTCCACAATGCCAAGGTTTTCACCAAGTTCGACGTCTGGTGGGGATACAATAATGTCCGTATCAAAGATGGACACCAATGGAAAGCCACCTTCATCACCCATAAGGGGCTTTTTGAACCAACCGTAATGTTCTTCGGTCTCTGTAACTCCCTCGCTATGTTCCAGAGATTCATGAACGACTCCTTCCGAGACATGATCGCCGAGGGATGGCTCGTCATTTACATGAATGACCTCCTTATCGCCTCTCCTGATGAGGCCACACACACTGAATGAACTAAACGTGTTCTCCAACGCATGACCGAGCTTGACTTGCATTTGAAGCTTGAAAAGTGCAAGTTCGTGGCTACTGAGGTAGAGTACCTCGGGATGATCGTCAAACCCAGACAACTCGCTATGGATCCCGTCAAGCTTGATGGGATCGCCTTCTGGCCTGTTCCCTCCACCGTTAAAGATGTTCGCTCCTTCCTAGGTTTTGCTAACTTTTATCGACGATTCATCTCCAATTACTCTAACATAGCTCGCCTCCTCATAGACCTTATGAAAAAGCTTAGTTCGTGGTCCTGGTCATCGGCCTGCACCCACGCCTTCGAAACCCTCAAGGTGCTCTTCCTCAAGAAACCAGTACTACAAATACCGAACCTCTCTGCCCCCTTCACCATTACCACTGATGCCTCGAAGTACGCCTCTGGAGGTATCCTCCTCTAGATCAATGCCAACAGAGAATGGCATCCTTGCTCTTATATCTCCCCATCTTTCTCTCCTGTGGAAAGAAACTATGACATATATGATAGAGAACTCCTCGCTGTGATCCGGGGATTAAAGGTGTGGCGCCACTACCTTCACGGCTCAGCCTTCCTCATTCAAACCTTCATGGATCACAAGAACCTCACCTATTTCCAGCAACCGCAAACCCTCAACCGCCGCCAAGCTCGTTGGCTAATTGATTTAGCCGACTTTGATCTCAAAATGATCCATGTTCCCGGCATGCAACTTGCTGGCCCCGATGCTTTTTCCTGCCAACCAGATCTACTTCCGGCATCAGATCTTGATAATGAAGGCGTCACTCTTCTCCCGCCTTCTCTCTTTGTTAATACTATTGACACCGCTCTTCATGAACGGATCAAAGAATCCTCTGAGTCTGACACCTTAGTTTGTCAGGCCCTCCAATCCATGAACAAGGAGATTCCCCCTGCATTCCGCTCCCACCTTGCTGACTGGCAACTCGATGCCGGTGTCCTCACCTACCAAGGTCGTGTCTATGTCCCCACTGACAATTCCCTTTGTCAATCTATTCTCCAGCGATGTCATAATCATGAGACTGCTGGCCACCCCGGCTTTCTCAAGACTCGTCAGCTCATCGCTGCCGAATTTTGGTGGCTGGGCCTCGCTGCCTATGTCCGTCGCTATGTTGAAGGTTGCGCAACCTGTCAACAGGCCAAGGCCAACACTCATCCCTCTGTTTCTCCCCTCACTCCGATCAAATTCACCGTGTCCTGCCTATTCCAGCAGATCTCCTGCAATCTGATCACTGACCTTCCGGTCTCCTTCTCTGGCTTCGATTCGCTCTTGGTCGTGGTCGACCACAGGCTTACAAAGGGGGTAATTTTGTGCCCTACCAAGAAATCCATCACCGCCGAGGGCATCGCTGCCCTCTTTTTCCACAAAGTTTTCCTTCGCTTCGATCTCTACAACAAAATCATCTCCAACCGAGGACCCCAGTTCGCAAGTTTGTTTGCCTGCAAACTGGGGAGACTACTGCGATACAATCTATTCCTCTCCACAGCATACCACCCACAGACTGATGGAGAGACTGAGCAGGTAAACCAGGAAATCAAGACCTACCTCCATATCTACAGCGGATCCAACCCAGGATCATGGGCAGATTTGATCTTCCATGCTGAATTCACTCATAATCATCGCCCCCACTCCGTCACCAGTAAATCCCCATTCTTTCTCATGATGGGATATAAACCCCATGCCCTGCCGCCGATCATTGCCAATTCGGATCTTCCCACAGTAGAAGATCACTTGAAGACCCTTTCAGCTGCCCGAGACAAGGCCCTTGCCTCCCACAAGCTGGCATGCCAGACCATGTCAGCCCGAACTAGATGACATTTCAAACCCTTCGCCCTAGAAGACAGGATTTGGCTCAAAGCACGGAATTTGAAACGCACCGTTGCAAATCCCAAGTTTGCCTCCAAACGAGAGGGACCCTTTACCATCACCAAGGTATTGTCCCCGATCACATACCAACTGCATCTCCCCAAGGCCTGGAAGATCCACTTGGTATTCCACACATTCCTCCTCTCGCCATATCACGAGAACGACACCCATGGGGCTAATTACCCTGCGCCTCCCCCAGACTTAGTTGACAGTGAAGAAGAATACGAAATTGAAAAGATCATCAAGCACAAAGGATCAAAAGGACGGCGTTCCTTCTTGATCCGTTGGAAAGGGTATACGACTGAAGAGGATTCCTGGGTTCTGGAGAGGCACCTAACAAATGCAGACTCCACCCTCAAAGTGTATAAAGTCCTGTTCCCCTCCGTCTTCTCCTCGTCCACTCAGAACTAACATGGCCATTGACTTCACCCCCACAGCAGAAATTCCCCATCTCACTCTCACCATCGCTCAAATCTATGAACATTACCAAGTCCCTCCAGGCTTCACTTCTCCTCTTGCTATTCCATCTCCACCCCACGAAAACCAAATGCTATTCCCTGAGGAGCATGATATGTCGTCTCCTCCAGTTCCCTCTTCTCCTTCTTTTGTACCTTCTTCCCCATTTGTTCCCCACGATAGTGTTACCGTCCCTGACCTTACTACACAACGCCCTCCTACTCCTCCTATGAAGCATACAGTTAGCCCTTCAGATGATACTGAACAAGCCCCTCTCTCTGTAGACGTCCTGACCACCACGTATTGTCTTAGCGATGGTCCCCCCACCATCTTTGAGATTCGCGAGCTCACTGAGCTCATTACCGACCCCAGTCTCACGACCACCCTAGACTGCTTGTTATGAACTACTGCCGAAGTGTTTGATCACTTCCACAAGGCTTGGACGATGCTTGCAGGCTACACGTGTCCTGGCTCAATGAAGAGGGTATGTGGGTCCTTTCCGAACAATGCAGTCTACAATGACCAAGAAGGCCAAGGCAATGACTATCGCAGTAAACAAAGTGGATTAGACTGGGGTTTCCAGTCGCAAAGTACTACCTTATATACTATACAGACTCGCGCACAGACCATGCTATGTGTGGAATGAACTACCATAAATAGACTAAGTGGTCTCATGACCATGGGAACACGATAACGGAGATTAAAGGGGCTGTGAGAGAAGAGCAGAAATTAAAAGGGTGCAGTCACCTCATGGTATGACGTCATTGGTTCTAGACCTGGTCATGTGAGGGTTACCACAGTCATGCACACAGATCACATGACTGGAAAAAAAGGAAAAGTACAAGTCCGAAAAAATTTGAAAATGTTCATATTATAACACTACCCCCTTTTTAAGACTTGAATTCCAGGCGAGTCATGGTATGGTCTGTGACTGTAAAGTTTTCGAAAGGAGAGAAAAGAGAGGCAAAAGAGGAAGCCCTAAGTCCGTGGAGTTTGTGAGGTGCAGAAGGATTAGACTTGTGGAAATTGGCAACTGCCAGAGGAGCAGTATTGATGATATTGCCGGATTCCCATGTACGATCTGTTTCGTCATAACCTTTCCAATGAACCAAATACTCTAACTTCCTATTTTTTAGACGTGATGAGGCGATATAGTCAACCTCGAATTGTTCTTCCCCTTCCTGATCTACTTCAATCGCATCAGGACAGACTTTTGGTTGTCCTGGTAAAGTTTCCTGATAAGGTTTGACGCGAGAGATGTTGACCGTGGGATGAATGCGAACAGCATTAGAAAGTTTAAGCATAACGGCGTTAGGAAGGACCGCGGTGATAGCGTAGGGTCCAATCCATTTTTGGGTTAACTTTTTAGCCATGTATGGAAGTTTGAGTTTGTCGGTAGACAGCCAGACTTGCTGACCAATAGAATACTCCGGGGCCTCGGAACGACTCTTTTCTGCAGAAGCGATCATGCGATCTCAGGTATCTTTGAGTGCTGCTTCTATCTCCTTATGGGAATGGCCCATTTCTCCTGCGAAACCAGCTAATCTCCCTTCAAAGCCCATGCGAGGGGCGTAATTTCGAGTAATGTTGAAAGGGATGGAGCCAGTAGCGGTAGTGACAGTATTATTGTGGGAGAATTGGGCCATTTTGAGCCAGTCAGTCCATTCGTGCTGCTTCTTTCCTACGTAAGCGTGGAGATATTGTTCAAGATCTCGGTTAACACGCTCCGTTTGACCATCAGTTTGCGGATGATAGGCCGTGGAAATCTTTTGTGAGATACTGAGGAGTTTACATAAATCCTTGGTAAAAGCAGACACGAATTGAGGACCACAATTGGAAACTAGAGTGGAGGGGAGTCCGTGGATACACCAAACATGATCCCGAAATAGTTTAGCTAAGTCCAAAGAAGAACAAGTATCGTAAGTGGGAATGAATACAACTTCTTTAGAGAAGCGATCCACTACCACACAAATAGCCGTAAAAGATTGTGATTCGGGTAAACCCATAATAAAATCGACGAAAAGATCTTCCCATGGTTTTTTGGGCACAGGTAGCGGAAGGAGTTTTCCTGCCGGTGCTTTTGACTTTCCCTTTGTGAGGGCGCACACTTGGCAGCTATCTACATAGGTTTTAACGTATTTAGTGACACCAGGCCACGAAAAATATTGAGTAAGGGTATGAATAGTTTTAGAGTGTCCGCCATGACCGGCGATAGGGGAATCGTGGCATAGAGTGAGGAAATGAGTACATAAAGATGGAGGTACGAAAACTTTGTTTTTGTCATTTTTGAAAATGTTCATAGAGGCATCAAAAAGGAAGTCGTTCATGGCATCCACTCCAAGAGAAGCAGACTCCAATTCCAACTCCGAAAGAAAGTCTGAAGAGAGTGAAACTGAATTAATGAAAACAGTAGGAGGCAGGACCATGATATTGGCGTTATGATCCTGCACAGCCTCACCATGGTCCAGGCGTTGAGAAAGTGCATCGGCCTGACCATTAGAAGAACCAGGTTTATAAATAAAAACATAGTTGAATTCCTGAAGTAAGGCATGCCAACGAGCTTGCCAACCACTAAGAGTTTGTGGTTTCTTCCAATACTCCAGATTCTTGTGATCGATCCAGATTTCGAATCTGTCGCAACCTATAAGATAATGGCGCCACTCTTCCAGCGCCCGAATTACTGCAAGCAATTCTTTATCGTAAATAGGGTAGTTGCGCTCAGCGCTATCAAAGGAATGGGAGATGAAGGCAATAGGTCGCCAGTTACCATCATTACATAAGGTTGAGAGCACAGCTCCAGTAGTGATATCCAAGGTGTCCGTTTCTACCCTGACTTCTTGATCCCAATTAGGATAGGCCAGAAGTGGGGCGGTAGTAAATTTCCGTTTTAGGGCTTCGAACACTGCTTGTTGATTAGTATCCCATGTGAATGGAATGTCTTTCTTGGTAAGATCATTCAAGAGGCATGCGATCTCAGCAAAGTCCGAAATGAAGCACCTATAATAATTACAAAGACCTAGGAAACCTTGGAGCTGCTTTAACCAAGTAGGAACCGGCCAGTCCATAACTCCAGCAACTTTCTTTTCCTGCATTTCTACCCCCTTTTTAGATACGACCATTCCCAAAAAGTCCACTTTATTCTTTGAAAAGTGACACTTGGAGGATTTTACATAAAGATCATTATCGCGTAAATGACGTAGGACCTCTTTTACTACCTCCTCATGTTTTTCCCAAGTCTTCTTCGACATGAATATCATACAATCGTCAATGTAAATAATTACAACAGCATACATGTCATTAAATATATTGTTCATCATTTGTTGGAAAGTGGGAGGAGAATTAGTCATTCTGAAATACATTACCGTGGGTTCGTAAGCACCAATGGGGGTAACAAAGGCACCTTTCCATTCATCACCTTCTTTGATCCGTACGTTATTGTATCCCCAGCGCAAGTCCAGGGCCGTAAACATATCGGCATTTTTTAACTGATCAATGAGCTGTGGGATCAAAGGAAGCGGATAGGAATTCTTGGTAGTTCCCTCGTTGAGATAATGGTAGTCGATGACCATACACTTCCCACTGTCCTTTTTAGGAATAAAGAAGACGGGAGATGTTTGAGGCGATTTCAAAGGAGCAATATAGCCTTTTTTGAGCTCCTTATCGATGAATGCGCGAACTTCGTCCATTTCAATGTCCAACAGGGGAATTACTTGTCCCTTCTTCAGAACGAAGTCTGGTTTGAGATCTACGGCATGATCCCAAGGCTTCCATAATGGCATTCTTGTTGACTCCTGTTCCGGGAAAACTTCAAGGAACTCATGATACACCTCGGGGACTTGGTCTTTGAGTCCTTCCTTGATAGTACGTAGAAAAGAAGGACTAGGTTCGAAATAATTAGATGCGGGAGGTCCAGAACCCATAATTTTGCAATACTGAGTGCAGCGTGGAAATGAAATGGTTTTCTGCACCCAGTCGACCTCGGGATTATGGCGGAAAAGCCAGTCATACCCGATGATCATGCGATGTGTACCAAGTTTAGATATATAAGCGTCAATTGTTTCAAAGTGTCCGGCGATTTCCACGATCAGGGTTACCGCATGACGGATTTGGCCAATAGCGCCTTCGGATCCGTCCGCGTTATGTATCTTAATCGGGTTATCGAGAGAAAAGAAAGGAATGCCGTGACGAATAACATAATCCTGATCAATAAACGTGTGGGTGGCACCAGAGTCCAGGAGAGCTCTGAATCGATGACATTCCCACTGACCATCCCGCTGGCAACGTATGACAGTCTCAAGCGAGAACTCTCCGCCGAATGACAATGTTGTTGCGCGTTGCTGGGAAGTCATGACACACGAGAGGGG
>JBBPQZ010000203.1:0-20895 GCA_038092795.1 Boletus rubissimus
GTATGTACTTCATTTCATACACTTAGAGTTTAGGGCTAGGATTAGGGGTTATTTGGAATTATTGTGTTTAGTGAAAAATAACCAAACATGCGGACAGTTTTTTGAGCCACTATACCTCATGATTACCATGACCTTTTAATTTCTGCTCTTCTCACACAGCCCCCTTAATCTCTGTTACCCCAAATATTATTCAACTCTCATGACCCTTATACCAATGGAAAGCAAAGGGTATGTACTTCATTTCATACACTTAGAGTTTAGGGCTAGAATTAGGGGTTATTTGGAATTATTGTGTTTAGTGAAAAATAACCAAACATGTGGACAGTTTTTTGAGCCACTGTAAATAGTATATACCCTCAGCTACAAAATCACCCCCTATATCATGTAATCTAGTCCACATGCTAGGAAAATATGATCAATTAAAAACAGCAATATCATGGAAAGGATTTTTTCACTTTTGAAATAACAAGAGTATTTGGATATTATTAGTACTTGGTATAGCCTTCTTTTGCTCTAAACACTGCCTGAATCCTTCTAGACATGCTTTTTCTAACACTCCTCAACTGATATCCTATCCTACTCTACTTAAACTCTTGTTCACAATTCATAAATCCTATTGAAGGGATTTTTATGCTTTGCAAGTCTCCTTTTGAAACAACTCCCAAGATATTCAATAGAATTTAGGTCAGAAGACTATACAAGCCAAATCATAGTGCTGAATTCTTGCTCCTCTAGCCAGTTCTTGATCTTCTTGCAGGTATACTTGGAATCATTGTTTTGCTGAAAGATAATGTCAGGAGAATTGAGACCATAATACTCCAAGGTTTGCTGGAGCTTATTCTTCAAAATCTAAAAGGTAGAGATTCCCATCCATTCTACCATCACTCTTGATAGCAAATTCAATGTCCTTCCAAATCATACGACTCCACATTATCAGAGAACCTTCTTCAAACTTGAGGGTTTCATCCACCAGCTTATTACTAAGCCCCTCATCTGCTATTTTCCATACCCATTTGTGCCCATCTGATCCTAGGTAATTGATTTTAGTCTCATCAGTTCATATTACTTTCTTTCAGTCCTTTAGAATTCAATTACTGTGGACATAGGCAAAGTTCAAATGAGCTTTGTAATACCTAGGAGAGAGAAGGGGGTGTTTGGACTTCACCACAGCCTTCATATCAGTTTTTTTCAAGTGAAGGTAAACAATATTGATAAAGAGAGATTGGTTGATGATGATGGCAAGAGCTTTGGTCACTTGAATAGCATTTCCAGCTTTGTCAGAGATGATAAGATGTTGGGCATATTAAATATTAATAAAGGAAAGCTTGAAAAAATGACCCCTAATAGTTTTGAGAAGGGTAGAAAGGTCTTTGGAGCAAATTTTAGATATAGCAGAAGGGATAACATGAGTTTGCTTGGCAATGGCTTCATCAAAGTAGCCAGTATCAAGCAATGAAAGAATAAAGCTTTATTGAGCAAGAGAGAGGGATCTGATCATGATAGTGGTTGAAATTTAAGAAGTGTATGAACTGTTTTAAACTCAAATATATTATTTATATGTATACCTTTGTTTGTACTGACAAACAATGGAAAATATTCAATGATTTAATTAAGATTCTAGTTATCAGTTCAAAAATGAAAAAATCCTTTTCATGATATTGCTGTTTTTAATTGATTATATCTCCATAGTGTGTGGACCAAATTATATGACCTAGAGGATAATGTTGTAGCTGAGGGTATGTACTATTTATAACTCCACCAAAGCTAAATGTAATTTCCACATTGTTTGATGGTACACAAAGCACATCACATTCTGGCTTGGTATGGAAGGGTTTTGGAGTCACTGTATGATCTATTCTTTGAAGAGGAGTTAAAAAAACTCTGTGTTCTTATAGCTTTACAAACATTGAAGCCTCCAAAATGTTAGCCTAGCAACAATATTAGTCAAAATTGTCATGTTTGATGACTATTTTATCCCAAGCAATTTAGAGGAAAATAGTTAGTTCCATCTTATAGAAGACTTTCTTACAAATACAAGAGAGTACATATTAGGCTTGCTCTTGATAAGTCTAAAACTCAATCAGGTTGCCCCATTTTCTACACTGACTTGTCTGGATAGATGCTTTCTCTGGCCATAAAATACATCTCCTTTAGCAATCCTATTGGTGTTCCTAGCACATATGTGACACATTGTATGACTCACCAGGTGAAGGATATGACATAGGATGGCATGAAGCCATTGCTATTGAACTTGTGATTTAACTCATTATGTTTTATAACATCAGTGATGCAAATATCTTTATCTAAAGTGACAATGAAGGAGTCATTCAAACCTTTTAAAAGGAGTGCAGCTGCAATTTCATGGTCAACATGTGCATCAAATGCTCTAACATCATCCTTTTTCAACAAAACCTTTCCATTACTCTTTATTTATATACAGTAACACCAAAAACCGTTCCAATATTTAACCCTAAACCAGAACATAAAGTGCCTTGCTAATACTGATGGAAATCTCAGCTAGCTTCGGTGAAACCAAATAAAGTATAAACTCCTAACTACATTTCTGTCCCTTGGTCATGTGATTTAATCTAGGGATGGTAAAGATATGGACATTTTAAAACAGCTATATTATTGAAATACTTTGAACTTTTGAAAAAATCAGGATATTTGATATAGATCAATACTTGATATATTCTCCTTTGGCATGCTTTCAATCAAATTCTGACACTCTCTTCCCAGACTTCCTGAATCCTCTCCCACAACTTCAAAATTCCATTAAAGGTGTTTTCATACTTTCCCAGCCTTCTCTTGAAGTAACTCCAGGTATGTTCAATGGGATTTAAGTCAGGAGACTATGCAGGCCATATTATAGTCTCAAATTCCTGCTCTTCCAGCCATTCTTTTACCTTTTTGCAAGTATGCTTAGGATCATTATTCTGCTGAAAAATAATGCCAGAAAAATTAAAATTATAAAACTGTAAAAAGTTCAGCAGTTCATTCTTCAAAATCTAAAGGTAAAGATCACCATCTATTCTATCATCAATCATAGCAGCATAGCTAACTTCCTGCCAAATTATACATTCCCATACCATCACAGAACCTTCTCCAAATTTAACTGTTTCTTGGACTAGCCTATCACTTACCCCTCACCAGACTTTTGCCATGTCCATTTGCACCCATCTGATCCTAGGCAATTGATTTGGTCTCATCAGATCATATAACCCTCTTCCAGTCCTCTATAGTCCAATCCTTGTAGGCAATAGCAAAATCCAAGCAAGCCTTATGATACCTCATAAAGAGTAGAGGGTGTTTGGACTTAATTATAGCTTTCATTCCAAACTTTTTCAAGTGATGGTAAATGGTGTTAGGATAAAGAGGCTGGTTGATGATATTGAAGAGTGTTTTGGTCACCTAAACAGCATGGTAAATATTGGCAGAGGAAAGCTTGGATGGGTGATTTCCAACAGATATTTGAAGGTCAGAGCACTTCTTGGAATGAATTCTGGATATAGTAGCAATGCCTATACCAGTGCTAGATGCAATGGAGTGAAAGGAATGACCAGCATCAAGCTAAAAAAGGATACTATTCTCTTGAGTAGCAAAAAGAGATTGCATGATAGTAATAATAAAAAATAAAGAGGTGTGGAAATGTTTTTAAACTCAGACATGATGTTTATATGTATATCTTTGTTTGTAGCACCAAAGAAAGACAAATAACCTATTATATTATGGTAATCCTATATCACAAATTCAAAGTCCAAAAAGTATTCTAATGGTATAGCTGTTTTAAAATGTCCATATCTTTACCACCCCTGGATTAAATCACATAACCAAGAAACAGAAATGTAGCCAGGGGTTTGTACTTTGTTTGGTCTCACCAGAGTTAGCTGAGACTCCCACGAGTGTTGGTAGGGCACTTTGTGCTTTGATTTAGGGTTAAACATTGGAACAGTTTTTGAAGTCACTGTATATTGCCTCTGCCTTCAATCTTGTAGACCCTATCTCTTGTGGTATCTTTCCAAAAAGATCACTTTGACTATCCTCTTCTTCCTTCCTTCTTTCAGACATCACTGAGTGGTTTCAAAATGCCTGACATGCCACTTAATATCTACAAGTAATTTATGGCAGACATTGACATTTCTGTTGCCACTGTAAACTTTTGGTCTAACATCACCTTTTATAATAATTCAATTTGTTCTGCCATCTCAGCATCTCTTGAACTCTGTCACTCCAGTTTTCCTTGTCTTCCTTGCAATACCTTTCATATCACTTCCTTTCTTCATTGCCCTCATATCTTCACCGGCAATCACCTTCTTTGGACAACTCTTGCCAGCCTAGACTGGCAATGCAACCTTGAGTCATGCTTCCTCAACTCCATCATCTTTAAGCTTTTCCAGTATCATGATCCACTTTTTGGATTATAGCACTCATAGCAATTACAGCTCAGGCCTTTTGTGCTTTATGCAATTTTGTAATTATATTCATATCTCCAAAGCAAATCATATGCTGGCTGTTCAGTGACTCATTGCTGCCTTTTATGCATTACATGTGGGCAACATTTCAGACAAGACTCTTTGTCATATCTCAGAAATCACATGAGTCCAACTTCAACATCTCCAACACCTTTGGCACTCTACTTACCAACTCCAGCCTCTTTTTGTATATATTGTAGCTTTGAATCTCCAGAGTTCTCTCCTCTGTTTCTTTTTTTGTTTTCATTTATCTCTGCTAGTACATTTCCAATACTTACATACCTCTGTCCTCCCTGCATCTCATACCTCAATCTTCTCTGTATCTTTCATCTCCATCTTCTCTGATTCCTGTATTTACCCAATGTTCCTTTGTTACTGTCTTCGTGTTACTACTTACTTTCAAAAATACTCATACCTTGGAAAATACTTGGACCCCTGGACTTTAGCCCTCTGACTTCTGTTTTTCCTTCATATATATAGTCTTTAAATTATCATGTAATACTTAGCTTGAATATTGACTTGAGCATACTCCTAGCCTTTTGTGATCTCCTTTCAATTATTATCAAGTCTTTATGACTCTCCTCCAATCATCTCCAATGCCTCCAAAATATTGAACATGAATATCAGCAAGGGCATAGCATATAAGCTGAAGCCAATATTTCATCACCTTCAAAGATCTCTGGATTTCCAGACTTCCAGACTTTGTTCTAGGAGTTGTATGGTCTCTAACACTCTCAACAATGGGCTAGCTAGCCTATATTTCTGGCATTTAGTCAATGATGCCCCCTAGTTTAGAGCAGACATGCTATACTCTGTACAAAAGATACCTTCTTCTTCACATTGTACCAAATAACCTCCTGTTACCATTGAAATGCTGATGCTTTTTATAAAGTCCCTTGATTTCTTCTCTCTACTTGACACAGTTGTATTCATAGTCATATGCATGGCCTTTTGATTATGCTGCTGACTGAAAGAACTACTTCCTCTCTCCATTGACAATTTTGATTCACTGAAACATGTATCACATGTTGTTCTACCCATCCCCATCAAGGTTCTTCCCAACTCCACTCTATTCACCTCTATACACATTCCCTAGTCCAAGACTATGCAAGAACAGGATGCAGATATCTCTGTCACATCATGCTCACATTGCATAGATCCACTTGACACTCTTGTTTGGCATCAGATCATCAATGATAGCTTATCTATTTATGCTCTCCTCTTTTGTTTTCGTTCTGAAAACAGATGGATAACTCTTACAAAATCTTCTTTTATCTTATATTGTGATTATATATGGGCACAACATAATTTCTCCAGTATGCCGGTCACATATTTCACATTAAAAGCACTACTGAACTTGCATTGAGATAGTGCTTCCTCTTTTCATTTCATCTTTTGTTGATATGGCATGTTTTCAAGATATTGATGTGGTCATTAAAGACTATATACATTGTCATAACATGTAGCACTTTCTCTCACTCACTTCTCTTTGGTTGAATATATCACTCATTATCTTACAGCCTTGGTATGTGGCTAGAATAGCCATAGGCCAGGCCCTAGGTTGTAAGCTGCACTTTGTGTTGGTCTTTCTCTTTCATCTGTCCATTACTCCAGGTAGTCATTCTCTGCTATATGTTGACTAGCCTAGCACTTTGAAGGCTTGGCTTTGACCTTTCACACCTTCCTTTCTGGCTACAGATCATGTGACTTTTTCTTCACCTTAGTGACATTCCATAGATTACATAACTAATACTACTATCAGCAGAAGTCCCATAGGCTGACCTTCTCATACATATCATGAAATCATAGCAATATAGATTTCTGTGGACTTCACACTTCATAGAGATGATGAGCTTAGTGTTCTGTAATATATTCTCCTTGTCATGTAAATATCTCACATACTTCACCATCTATCTGATTTTGATATATTAATGAAATAACATTTTCTTCTGTCACTCAATATATAGCCTCATCATGAAGGACTGGTGCTGGAAAGATCCATGGGTTCCTGAATTGCAACTGAGACTAAAAAAAACTGGTCCTAAATAGGCTTTTTCAATCTTAAGATTGGTTTTTTGACCACTTTTGTATGGAAATCATACTTCTGATTGTACAAATAGAATGTTCTACTGACTTATAGCCATAAACATGTATCAAATTCAAATATATTCCAATAAATTTGAAATAAATTCCAGAAATTCAGGGAAAATTACGGGAGGTAGTTCTAATTAGATAGTGTGGCTGTAAATTGGTTGTAACCAGTCCTAAGCAGTCTTTGATTTTTATCTGAGTAGATGCAATTTGAAGCTGAACTGGTCATAATTGCATATAACCATATGTAATAACCTTGCCAAAAGGTGAGATAGTATTCCTGTGGTAAAGAAATGCATACTGGCTTTATGTTAATCATTCCAAAGTGTTCCAACACTTTGCCAAGGTAATTCCACTAGTCTATCATAATGTAGTGATTTTCTTGATGAATGTTCATTTGGAGAAATTAAGTGGGTTTTCTAAAATCATAACATTCTCACTTTTTCATAACAGTGGCCTTAAATCTTTCAACTACACTCTTTGAGGGTTTGTAGAATATTGCATCATTAACATATATACATTATAGAAAATACTATATCTATTTCTTACTTGTATACAAACAGTCCAGCATCTGTTCTAGGCCCTTCAAATCCTAGTTCCTTCATGAAAGCATCAAATATATGCCATCATGTAATACCTAGTATTTTAAAGTCCAGTCAAGTCCAATTTTTTATGCCCAAATAAAGCAACTGAATCTAAACCAGTTCAAGTAAGTTTTTAAAACCCTTGGACTGGCAACTGGACTGAAAAAAACCAGTTCTAAATCATCCTACATGGCAACTGGACTGGTTGCAACCAGTTGCAACTAAAACCAGTCTGCTATATTATATTCTGTGGAAATCATACTTAAAATGACTATATTAGAGTTAGAATGGATCCCTGGCTATATTTAGAGCCAATAATCACATAATTCCACTCATAAACAGATGAGATGTAACTATTTTCACATTATATGTCATTTTTGAAAATTATAATTGTATATATTAGTTATATATGGCTCAAATAAATCCCAAAAAATGTGGAAAATTCACCAAAATTTATCAAATATGGTAACATACATAGGGGGTGGCTGTACACCAGTTGCAACCAGTTGTCCAAAGTTCTCTGGACCCAGGCAATTGCAACTACAACTAGTTGACAACTAGTATAACTGGCAACTGCAGTCTAGTTACAATCAGTTGTAGTCCAATCCAGTTGCCAGTTGCTGCACCAGTTGCCAACTGGACTTTGAAACACTAGTAATACTGGCTTATTTAAGACTGTAAATGGTGCATTGTAAAGTAGAATACTTGTGTGGTCATATAGATGGAGTGGAAGTTTGCAAAAATGGTAGAAGAGTGCAATGTGTTTGGTCTTAGGGACTCTAGCTGTTCACAAGCCTTGACATGTGACTTCAAAGTAAAATGAAAGTGATCTGAGGAAATCTTAGACTAAAGAATAGCAGATGTCTGAAAGGTTAGATTAAAGAAGAATAATGATAATGATGGTCAATAATATGATGGTGGATGGTGGAACAGATGATGAGTATGATGGGACAATGGGCAATGATCAATATTTGATGGTAACAATCCAATGTGCAGGAAAGTGTGAAGAATGGTGTAGTATCTAATATTAAGCTGAAATCTATATATTTAGTCTGAGCCAAGCTACTACAAAGGTAAATAAGGATTTAAACAGATGGAAATAGTTTAGAATTCTAATAAAAGAAAGTTCAAAGATTTGAAAATAAAAACTCTGAACTGAAATGTCAAATTGAGACTAAAAAACATCAAACTTAACTTACAATCTTTGGACTTCATTGGATCTACATTGAACCTTGGATAGACTTTTTGGGATGTTGACTGCAAAGAAAACAGATCAGAATGGTTAGGTGATGATCAGAATGGCTGTGGAATGAATGAGAACATTGGCATATCACTATAGAGACCTATGGATCTTTACAGCATAGTAGTTTGAGTACTTTGCCTTTGAGATTAGAGAAGGCATATCCTTCTGGGCACTCCATGTAGAGTTCTCCTTCCAGAATACTATATAAATAGGTAGAGTAAATATCTAGTTTTGATAAATGCCAACCATTTATGGCAGCTAAGGCAAACATGTATTGCATAGTTTCAAATTGCACAATAGGTGAGAATATTTGATCATAGTCTAGTCCTTCAACCTGAGAGAAACATTTTACTACTAATTGTGCATGTTTCTGACTATCAAATTTGATATCAAAGACTTCTTGATTCTTTATAACTTTAGGCTGTGTATTCTTAGGGGCTAGGTCACTACACAAGTGGAGAAATGAGTCATACTTTTGTTTTTGAATAACCTGCTAAACAACATAAAAGAGCTATACAAATGCTCTCTGATATCACTTTGTGGCATGGTGATGCACCATAAAGGATATATTGTACACAGTATAGTAATTCAAGAATCCAGGATGCTTCCACAAGGCCAGACACTCAAACTTGTTTCTTATGTAATCTCCCTGGGCATATCAAGCCTGATTGTCCTAAGAATCTGTATTGGTGACCACCCCGCCCCTCCCAACAGCATCAACAGGTTGTTTGGGATTATGACCAGGGTATTTACATACCAGTTCCTGAGTATTTCCAGGCACAAGTAGTGCAACAAGTCATCTCCCATCCCCTCCCCATTCTCCCAGTTCCGGCACCGGTAGTAGCAATGGCTGCACAACATTTTGTCTCAGAAGAAGCCGAGGCATATTACTGTGACAAATTTGAAGTCAAAGCCAAGCAACGCATGGCCAAGGCTTTAAAAGGACATAGCACGTAGGAGTAGAGGGTTCCTCCATGCCTGGACCTATTTCTTCTTCTTCTTCTTTTGCATCTTATATAGATTTCGATTTTCCTATTTCTGATCTTTCTTCTGTATTACATAGTCTGTCTGTTTCTTCCGTGAGAGCGTCTCAATTGAGCATGGCACCGGAACTAAATAATAGTGTGCTTGATTCTCTTCAAAAACAACAAAAAATTAGTTCTATTTATAAATCCTTCTCGTGTGTCATAACTTCCCAACATCGCACAACAACATTGTCATTCAGCAGAGAGTTCTTGCTTGAGACTGTCATACGTTGCCAAAGGGATAGTCAATGGGAATGTCACTGGTTCAAAGCTCTCTTGGACTCTGGTGCTACCCATACTTTCATTGATTGTGATTATGTTATTCGACATGGAATTCATTTCTTCACTCTCGATAACCTGATTAAGATACATAATGCTGATGGATCAGAAGGCACTATTGGCCAAATCCAGCATGCGGTAACCCTGATCGTGGAAATCACTGGACATTACAAAATGATAGACACTTATATATCTAAACTTGGTATACATCGCATGATCATCGGGTATGACTGGCTTTTCCGCCATAATCCTGAGGTCGACTGGATGCAGAAGACTATTTCATTTCTGCACTGCACTCAATATTGCAAAATTATAGGCACTGGCTCTCCTGCTTCTAATTATTTTGAACCAGAACCTTCTTTTTTACATACAATTGAAGAAGGACTAAAAGAACAGGTTCTGGAAACCTATTATGAGTTCCTTGAGATCTTTTCAGAACAAGAATCAACCAGAATGCCATTACGAAAGCCTTGGGATTATGCCATAGATCTCAAGCTGGACTTTGTTTTGAAGAAGGGTCGAGTAATTCCCCTGTCAGACATTGAAATGGACAAAGTTCATGCATTCATCGACAAAGAGCTGTTACCTCAATAAGGGTACCATCAAAAATTCCTATCTGCTTCCGTTGATTCTGCAGCTCATAGATCGGCTAAAAAATACTAATATGTTCACAGCTCTTGACTTACATTGGGGCTATAACAATGTGTGGATAAAGGAAGGCGATGAATGGAAAGGTGCCTTCGTTACCCCAATTGGCGCATATGAACCCATGGTAATGTATTTCGGTATGACTAACTCTCCCCCCACTTTCCAACAAATGATGAACGATATATTTAACGACATGTATGCAGTAGTAATTATTTATATTGATGACTATATGATATTTACATTGAAGAAGACTCAGGAGGAACACAAGGAGGTTGTAAAAGAGGTTCTACGTCATTTACGCGATAATGACCTTTATGTCAAACCCTCCAAGTGTCACTTCTTGAAGGATCAAGTGAACTTTCTCGGTATGGTTGTATCTAAAAAGAGGGTGGAAATGCAGGAAAAGAAGGTGGCTGGGGTCATGGATTGGCCTGTTCCCACTAGATTAAAGCAGCTCCAAGGCTTCCTCGGACTTTGTAATTATTATAGGCATTTCATTTCAGGCTTTGCCAAGATCACACGCCCCTTGAACGATCTTACCAAGAAAGACGTACTGTTCACATGGGGTCTTGATCAACAAACAGCTTTCGAAGCCCTCAAGAAGAAATTTACTACCGCCCCGCTTCTTGCTTATCCAAATCAAAGTCAAGAAATGCGGGTTGAAACTAACACCTCGGATATCGCCATGGGAGCTATGCTCTTGACTCTTTGTAATGATGGTAACTGGTGACCTATCGCCTTTATTTCTCATTCTTTTGACAGCGTAGAGCGCAATTATCCTATTTACAATAAGGAACTTCTTGCAATGATTCGGGTGCTGAAAGAGTGGCGCCACTATCTTATTGGTCACGAAAGATTCAAGATCTGGACCGATCACAAAAACCTGGAGTATTGGAAGAAGCTGCAAACTCTTAGCAGTTGGCAGGCTTGTTGGCATGCTGTACCTCAGGAATTTAATTATGCTTTTGTATACAAACCGGGTTCTTCGAATGGCTGGGCCGATGCACTTTCTCGTTGTCCAGACCATGATGAGGCAGTGCAGGATCATAACACCAATATCACAGTCCTGCCTCCTACTGTTTTCATTCATTCAGTTTCTCTTTCTTCGGACTTCCTTTCAGAGTTGGAATCGAAGTCTGTTTCTCTTGAAGTGGATGCTGTGAATGACTTTCTTTTTGATGCTACTATGAATATTTTCAAAAATAACAAAAACAAGGTTTTCATACCTCCTTCTTTACATACTCGTCTTCTCACTCTTTGTCACAATTCTCCCATCGCCAGTCATGGCGGACACTCTAAAACTATTCATACTCTCACTCGTTATTTCTCATGGCCTGGTGTTACCAAAGACGTTAAAACATACGTAGATAGCTGCCAGGTGTGTGCCCTCATGAAGGAAAAGTCAAAAGCACTGGCAGGAAAACTCCTTCCTTTGCCTGTGGCCAAAAAGCCATGGGAAGATCTCTCGGTCAATTTCATTATGGGATTATCCGAATCACATTCATTTACGGCTATTTGTGTGATAGTAGATCACTTCTCTAAAGAAGTTGTGTTTATTCCCACTTACAATACATGTTCTTCTTCAGACCTTGCCAAATTATTTAGAGATCATGTTTGGTGTATACATGGACTCCCCTCTACGCTAGTTTCCGATCGTGGTCCTCAATTCGTGTCTGCTTTTACCAAGGAACTTTGTAAACTCCTCGGTATCTCACAAAAGATTTCCACAGCCTATCATCCACAAACAGATGGCCAAACGAAACATGTTAACCGAGATTTGGAGCAATATCTCCACACTTATGTAGGAAAGAAGCAACACGAATGGGCAGACTGGCTCAAAATGGCCCAATTCTCTCACAACAATACTGTTACTACTGCCACCAGCTCTATCCCTTTCAATATCACACGAAATTATGCCCCTCACATGGGCTTTGAAGAGAGATTAGCTGGATTCGCAGGAGAAATGGGTTGTTCCCACAAGGAGATAGAAGAAGCTCTTAAAAATACTTGAGATCATATGATTGCTTCTGTGGAGAAAAGTCGTTCTGAAGCCCCGGAGTATTCTATTGGCCAACAAGTCTGGCTCTCTACCGATAAACTAAAACTTCCATACATGGCCAAGAAATTAACCCAAAAATGGATTGGACCCTATGCTATTACCGCGGTCCTTCCTAATGCTATTACACTTATACTCCCCAATGCCGTTTGCATTCATCCCACGGTTAACATCTCTTGTGTAAAACCATATTGGGAAACCTTGTCAGAACAGCCTAAAGTTCAACCTGATGCAATTGAAGTAGACCAGGAAGGGGAAGAACAGTTCGAGGTGGACTATATCGCCTCATCCTGTTTAAAAAATAGGAAGTTAGAATATCTGGCACACTGGAAAGGATATGATGAAACTGATCGCACATGGGAATCTACCAATATCATACACACTGCCCCTCTGGCAGTTGTCGATTTCCATAAATCTAATCCTTCCGCTCCATGGAAACTCTGTGGACTCATGGCATCCTTCTTTGCTTCTCTCTTTTCTCCTTTCAAAAACTTTACAATTGTGGAGCCAACCACGACTCGCTTGGAATTCAAGTCATAAAAAGGAGGTAGTGTTATAATATGAACATTTTCAAAACCTTTTTGGACTTGCATCTTTTCTTTCATCAGTCACATGATCTGTGCATGTGACTGTGATAAACCTCACATGACCAGGTCTAGAACTAATGACATCATACCATGAGGAGACCTCACCCTTTTAATTTCCGCTCTTCTCATACAACCCCTTTAATTTCCATTATCTTTATCTCACGTTCATGGAATCACTTAGTCTATTTATGGTAATCTCTCTCATGCATAGCATGGTCTGTGCACATGCTGTACAGTATATAAAGTAGCACTTTGCGACTGGTATCCCCAGTCTAATCCATTTTGTTCACCATGCTAGTCATTGCCTTGGCCATTTGGTCATTGTAGACTGTGTTGAGTGGAGAAGATCCACATACCCTCATCCTTGAGCCAGGAATCGTGTATCCTCCAAAGCATTGTCTGAGCCTTGTGGTCTTGATTAGTTGTTCATGATAAAGTCATAATACACACTACCTAAGTTTTTTTCAAATTTCAAACTCAAAAAAGTACAAGGACATTGACTCCATTATCATAGACTTCAATGCTAACAACCTACCTGCTATTAAAGAAATCTTTGTTATCCAGTGCCAAGTCTATGACATCTCTTATGAATAGACACTGAATGAGCTGGTCATATTTGGATTTAAGGTTGTGAAGTGGGATGGCCAGTTTGTTTTCTTTTTTTGAAGAGTCATATATGTCTTATTTTTCTCAGAATTCCAACCACTATCATTGACCAAGAGAATCACATCATAACTATCCTGGCTGGTCAACTATTATTATGATCTAGCTGCAAACAACCAAATCCACAAGGCTAGGATCTACATTTCAGACTATCTATGTCCTAGTTCAATGGTAAAGAGAAGGATAAAAGCCTTGATTTAAACAACTCAGTCTACAATGACCAATAGGCCAAGGCAATAACTATAGAGATGAATAAAATGGATTAGACTGGGAATTCCATTCACGAGTGTCTACTTTATATATTGTATCGTTGTGCATACAGACCATGCTATGCATGAGAGAAACTACTGTATATGGATAGATTAAAGAAGTATAATATATAAGCAAATAGATGGAAATGAATATGAAAATAGATAAGGTGTGAAGTAAATTGAAATTAAAACCATAAGGTGTATCACATGATTAAGCCTAGACTTTGATCAAGTGACTTTCTCATGATTACATGTAGGTCATGTGATTAGGAAAGTGAAAAGGATAAGTCCAAAAAGTTTAAAAATATTCAGATTATAACAACCATAGGGTCAAAATTAGGATCAAGTTCATTTACAAATGAGTGTCATTCTTGAATAGGCTGGAAATAACATTCAAGATTCCCACAAGGAGTAACAAGGAAGTTTTGTTTCCTTGTCTACTGGCATGTTTTATAAAGGAAAACAGCAAGTCTACCTTTTGCATGCACTCTGTCTTACTGACTCACACCTTTAGGTTCCTGGAAATCTTGCTCACAAGCTAGCCAACAAGGCAATTTTCAACAACATATGTTAGAATGCCAACTTTATATATGCTACTAGATTCATAAGCAATGAGTTCTATTCTATGCCTGCTTTGTTTTCCTTATTGTCTTCTTTAGGTTACTTCACATTCTATGCATCCAATACTATGTAAATAACCTCAAGGTATTGCTTGAAAGGTGTGTCCACTTTAAAAAGCCTTTCAACTCCAGCATCTTTCCTGCCTGCACCTTCAACTATGGTGTCTATGTCATGAGACTGAAGCATGTTGACAGTATGAATATTTCCTATGGGCTTTGTATCATCTTTACATGTGGCTTATATAATCCTATCCAAAGCAGTCATCTTATTCTCTTTAATCTCCACCTTGTTATTCAGTTTCCTTCTGGGTCTATAATTCTTGTTTCCTCTAGAACCATCTGCCATGACAACATTGCCATCAAGTCTTATGAAATGAGGCAATCTTTCACCCAGTACTGCCTAGGTGGATTATTTTGCTAGGTTGTCTATGAGTTAAAAACAGTCAAAGCAGTACCTGCAAGCATCAAAAAGCAATTTGTGTTTTCCAAGCTATACAAGCTGCATGATGATAGGCTGCATACCTTTGAGCTTAAGAGTTATTGTTGGGTTCTTGAACAGCATCTAACATAACAATACATAGGTCTCTAATTCTAACTATTCTTGATGATGTGACTTGTTTGACACCTGCTTCAAGTTAGAATTTGATGGTACTTCATACTTAGCCCTGAGTATTTTTCTTGTTTGTGTCTACCTTAAGCCTAGGCTATTAATCCTGTATACTATATTTGTTTAATTTAACAGCATGACTCCTGGTATTACTCTATATATGTAGATATGGACAGGCTCAGGTATAATTTGGAGCATTATTAGGGGTTGTTGTTATAGCCTGGTTATTATTTGATTATGTGGATGTCATGTAGCCACCCTATGTTAATATTCTATGCAACACTTTAAACTTTAAGTTCCTCTCTAACTCACAATCCAGTTCTTTTTTTGTTCACATCCTATCCATCTTTACTATGTCTATTCACTATACCCATGCTATGATTAAGAAGGCTTTTGAAATGATCCTAGCAGAGGTAAGGTGCAATCAATGATTTATCTCTTTCATTTATCAAACCAATCCAGCCCAAACATAACCATACTTTTGCCAATGCTCATCAATAAAGGTGGAGAGATAGGCTGTAAGTCCCTCATTATGTTTATCCATGTTGTTTAACTAACCTCATTCTCAAACAAGATCATGCACTTGAAGAATACAGGTCCCAGTGCACTCAACATCAGAAGTAATATGAGTGAGCTATTTTACCATACTTTTGATCACATATTATTTATGCCCTTCTTCAAGTAAGCACAGGTAACACTCTTCCTCCAGTGCCATTTATTTGCTAACTATGCTACACAAAGAGAGCTACTTACTCTGATAGCTCTAGCTGCCATGAAATGAGCAGGCTTAGAAGAAAATCAAAGGCTTAACCTAGCACACACCAGTAAGTCACACACTATTTCTGCATTTCTTCTTTTCTAACTAGCTTATAGAAGAATACAAATGGCAGAGAAGAGCAACAACGACCAGTTCTTGCTGGTACAATACAAGTTACATCGGTAAGTCCATGCACTTGCAACCCAATCCCATCACTAACAAACTTGCAAAAAGCATTTACAGCTCATCATGTCATTTGATAATGATAAAGAGCAAGAGCTAGTCAAGAAGCCATACCCTTAGCTCACTTTTCATTTGAAGTGAGCTGTATGCCTGTTTCTTCTCACTCAATTTCTTACTATGTCACAAAAGATGGGCTGTTGTACTTGCTACTGGCAAGGGGGAGGATGAACATTCTGAGCCATGCCAGTAAATTCATAGAGACTCCATTATATTTAATTGCCAATCATGTTACAGAAGGCTTGTTAGGTACATTAAATCATCTAACAATGAAGCTGATGTCAAATATATCAACAAGGATAGTGATGGCAATGCACAGCAGAAGGCCAAAGGATACAATAAAGCAGATGATAAGTTAGAGACCAGATCTAACACCTACTAGTAAGTTGCACTATTTTACTTCATCCCAGCCTTTTCCAATTATGTTGCAGATCACTCATATTGTGTCTGAGGCAAGTTCCATCTTTGTTATACAATGTTACAGAAGACCAGTTTCTCAACATACTGCCAACCATGAGGAGCAGGTAGACCAGCTCAAGGATAAGTTACCTCCTAAACTCTACAAGCTGCCTTTCCAAACCTTTGTTTTTCTAATTATGCCATAGATTGTTGTTTTCCCAAATCTAAGTAATGAGTCACACCCATGACTTATTTAACATTTGTTGCCACTGCTTGTATGTTTGCAACTTATTTATAGAAAGCTTCTTCACAAAGCCAAATTCACCTATAATAAAGATAAGGGGAATGCTTCTTCTTTTATGCCATAATGATAAGCTTTTCTACCATTTTATTGAATACCACCACTTATTATTTTAAAAAGACTCTCTTCTCAGTCCCTTTCCCCATCCATTTTTATCTTAGGCTCTTTTCTTGTTCCAGATATATTCTAACAAACTGAAATTGTTATCAATGTGCTTGGCATTCAAATTGATGCCTGTGCATTGACAATCAAGTGGACCAGTGGGCAATGAACAGTCCTCCCATTTTTACCTAAGCTAACCTAAAATTATCACATGCTAAAGTTCTCTCAAATAATGCAGGTTTCATTGCAAACTTGCCAGAGGTGGGTTCATTGAGCTTGTTTATCATACACCTAGACAAGAACATATTCAAAACCACTCTTTTCAAGGCCACTCATAAAGTCCTCTTACACAACAAGTCCATTGTAGTTAAGGGGTTTGTTGATACCCAGAGCTTTCAATTTGCTGTGAAGGATTTAGGGGAGAAATTTAACATCAGTTAACATAGACTAGTTGAAGCCCATAGTATGTCTTTGTCATTCATTCTTTTCACCTAACTTACATGCTTTTAGATATGCTGTTAGAGACTGTACAACTCCTAGGACAAAGTCCAGAAGTTTGGAGGTTTGGAGATTTTTGGAGATCATGGTACATTGGCTTCAGCTTATATGCTGCACCCTTGCTGATGTTTGTGTCTAGTATTTTGAAGGTGTTGAAGATGATCAGAGAAGAGTCATAAAGACTTGATAATAATCAGAAGGAGATGATGAAGGGCTAGGAATATGCTCAAGTTGATATTCAAGCTAAATATTACATGATGATTGGAAGACTATATATATGGAAGGAAAATGGAAGTTGGAGGGCTAAAATCTGGGGGTTCAAGTATTTTCTAGGGTCCAAGTATTGTTGGGAGTGAGTAGTAAGACAAAGACAGTAACAATGGGATGTTGGTGTCTTCTTTGTAGGCAAATGCAATGGAACTAAAACAAAGTTCCCCAGACTTATGCTTTGCCTATCCACAGATGTTACACTATAAGCTAGGAATAAATATCTTCTAGATGAAAACAGTATCTAGATTTACTAGATGAATTCAGTGATAAACTTACACTAGTGTGGACAATATGTGGTTTGTTCACCAATCCTCTACAAACATATACAAACTGGAGTAATTGAGATGGATTCAACTAATGATTTGGTTAGTAATGTGATTTTCTAGTGGTCATGCACTAAAATTGGGCTAGACAACAGTAGGTTGCTAGACTATAGTGTTGTTTGTACTCATTTGCACTTATGTGTGCAAGTAATATGTTGGCTAAACTTAATAAAGTTGCCAAAAGATGATTTGCTGGAACCTGTTGATGTTAGTATACCAAGGGGCTGCAGAGATGTTAAAATGTTAGCAGTGATCCATAGATATACTAAGATGTAAGGTGGTAGAGATGTTGAAATGTTCCAGACTGTACTGGAATTCAAACTAATGGTCCACTTAGTTCACTCAGATAGGTTTTTGTTAACTTAATCTTTATTGTCCAACTAAAAAAATGAAAATTCAGGTCAGGCAAGACTAGCACTTATCTCTTTAGGTGGCTTAGTCAACTGATATAGCAGATGTGCTTGGGTCCTAGTAGTCTAGGTTGTTGGGGATCTATTCCCTTTAGTTGCCCTATGAAGTGTTTTCTTCCTAAAGGTGTTCTATTTCACTTGTCTCTTCTTGGGTATAAGTCTTTTGCTCCTAACAATCTATCTAGTAGGGCTAAAGCTGAGGAAATTGCCTGCACTAGGCCCTCTGTGGATTGCCTGTGGAGGGAACTCCTAAAATGGGTAAGAAAATCTCTTTAAAAGAGAACTCCTCTGTAAGATTAAATTTCTGGGAATAAGAATCTGCTTTTTGTGGCCTGAAAGGCTCTCCTTATATAGATATTTACAGTGGCTGTGCTAGGCTGTGCTAGCTTACAAATCGCTTACAAATGCCAAGGAAATGCCAAGTAATTAGCTGTCAATTGCCAAAAGGATTACAAATGGCTCATTTTAATTGGATAAGCTTTGACTTGGTAGGTTTGGTGCTAACTCATGCTGACTCATGCATTACAAATCAGGGGTAGTCTAATTTTAGCTCATGACTCATGATGACTCATACTGACTCATGCTGACTCATACTAAGTCAAGCTAAACCTAGTACATTTTTTGGTAGTTATGGATGCTAATGTTTACTTTAACTCATGTTGACTCATACTGACTAAGTATGACTCATTCAGGGGTAGTACATGACTGTGGGAATGGTAGCTACTTGGCAAGTATGTAGGGTAGAAATGAAATATAAAGAATTTCTTTGTAAGTACAAGTTTGATCACTATATAACAATGGGTGGGAAAGATAAGTTAATATCTCCCCAGAAAATGGTGGGAAAATTAAGAAAATCTAGGGAAAGATAGTTCATACTATAGACTATCCAACCCTAAAGCCTTGTGGAATTTTGACCATGGAAAGTGTATGAATTTTGACTCCTTGGGTTCTTCTATTATGGCCATGCATCAATTCAACTTGGTGCAGGTCATTGAGTAAATATAGGAATCAGGGAAGACAGAGATGAAAAATACAGGGAAGATGGAGGTACAAGATGCAGGGAAGACAGAGGTACATGAGTATTGGAAATAATCTAAAAAGGATAGATGAAAACAGAAGGAGAAATAGAGGAGAGAACTCTGGAGGTCCAGAGTTACAATATACATGAAAAGAGGCCAAAGTTGGTGAATAGAGCACTGGAGGTGTTGGAAGTGTCAGAGTTGGACTGATGTGATTTCTGGGATATAATATATGCCCTTTGTATTAAGTGGTTAGAGAAATTTCACATTTTGACCAATATTAAGGAGTTTGACATCCAAATTGTTGATACTAACATCATAAAAGTGTCCTTGAACTTTCCTCTCCTACAATACATTACCTCTTGGCCATTTGAGTAAGTTTTGTTTCTATTATCCTATACCTCACCATACCACTTCCTTCTTGGTAGCAGTGAGCATGGTTGTGATCACTCCACTTCCATCCTATGCATACTGGTATTGTGCAATAGATTCCTATGGGGTTGTTTTTGGTATGATATAGGCCTGTTTCAAGGTTAACCAACCATTGTACTTTTACTTTGTTAAAGGTGGAAAAAGACACATTGGAATATTTGGATCTATCTTCTAGTGCTTGTTCCTCATTAAGCATCTGTGATGCCTCACTCACAATTGTTGAGGTTATGTTCTGGAAAATGCATGGTTTTACAAAGGTTGTCACCTACTGTAGCATGGTAAGAAAGGGGTTGTTAAATGATTAATGATGTTTGTAAGGAGTTGAGGTGTGGATGTTTGGAAGTGATGTTGGTCCAGCTATTGCTTCTAGACCAGATGCTTCTATGTTCTGAGCTGCCTCTAACAGCCATTGCATCTGCTGCATTTCCAACTCTACAATTTTCCTAATCATGGGTCAAAGGCCAGTGGCTAGAAGTCCTTGAAGGAGTGCATATATAGCATCACTATCAGATGGCCATGCTTCTATTCTAGCCAGTTGCTTGTTGACTACAGCATAACAGTGCCATTCATAGTAATTTTCTATCCTAGCTAGCTTTGAGACATTCTTGAATTTACTCTTGACTTTTTATGATATTCTTAGGTCTAAAATGAATACCAAGATCTTTGTGTATTCTACAAGATGGATAAGTAATAAGTTGTCTCTTCATGGGCTTGTTGTTTCTGAGCTCAGGACTCATAACCTGTAGAACTAGGACAATATCAGACTCAGTTGTCATAAAGGTGGGGTGTAAGATGTGAGAACACTGGTGGTAAGCTATATCAAGAGTATCAATATATAGAGATATCAAGATCTATAGTGAGAAGTTAAGGTGCACAAAGTGTTCAAGAATATTATAGTCCAATGGAAGGGTCAAAATATTTTATATCTAATAAAATCAGGGGAAATCCCAGAAAATTAGGAAAAATTAAAAATAGTAGGTACTATAGCTGCACACTGGTTGCAACCAGTCCAAACCAC